>CAUYSK010006911.1:0-36228 GCA_963575035.1 Avahi laniger | reverse complement strand
TAATAATAAAATAGAACAATCATAACAATATATGGTAATAAAAGCTATGTGAATGTGCCTCTCTCTCTAATATCTTGTTGTACTGTATTCCCTACTGTATGGTAATTACCAAAATGTATAAGAAAAATAAATAATATCCCTTTAACCCTGAAATATTTATTCCCACAAGACTATCCTTATCTAAATAATATTTCAAAGGAATACGTTTTGAAAAACAACTATGCTATTAATACAAAGATACTATAACAAATGGCAAATTCTTGTCCATTTTCATTTCCCACAGAGAGAAAAACGATATAGTTGGAAAAATATTAAGCTCCACAACTTCATAAGGTCCTTCAACATAAAGATCAACAGCTTCACCATAAAGTTAAAAACCTCTGCCATGATACTCTCACATTATTGAGAATATAACTCACCACTAGCCTTAGTGTTCAGTTATGACACTCTCCATTGTTCCTCATTTTTCCAAATATATGGCCAGGGCTTTATAGAGGCATTGTGAGTGTAGGAAAGGGGTGAGAGATGTTGTCACCCCAACCAGCAACAATTTTAAACAGCAGCAGCTGTTAGGTCCAGAGCAGAGAGAGACACATGAAGCCTCATGTGTAGCAAAATGGTGTTTATTTTGAGCATCTGGGTACAGATGAGTGGAGGCCAAAGAGCGTCTACACCGAGGGAGAGGAGAGCCTTGTGTTTTATAGAGGGTTTCTCTGAGGGGCATAAGTGGCCAGAGCAGCTACTTGTAATTAATTCTTTTTCAAACAACCAGCTCTAGGACCCCTGCCCCAGTCACATCCATCCTTCAGCACCAGTATCATCCTTATCAGGAGAGATAGGGAGGGATAAACTTCGTCTCTATTGGGGAGGGTAGGGAAAAGAATGCTGGCTGCAGCTGTGTGTAGATTTACAAAGTCCAGGGACTCTCCAGACCCCTGAGGCTATTGTTCTACAAGCCTAAGTTTTCCATTAACCGCATTCTGTCCTATACATACTTTTCAGGTTCCCACCTGGAACAAACCTAATGACAGCAACCTGGTGTCAGACCTTGCACCGCAAAATGCTGCAGCCAGGAAAAGAGAGAGAAGAAGGCGATGTCAGACCCTACATCAATGTGATCCCACCCTACACTACATATGACTCCAACCCAAATACCTGATTCCTTCTCCCCATCCTACACTGCCAAGTTAGAGTGAGGTTGATTGGGAAAGGAAGGCATAACCTGGAGGGAAAAATTCAAGAAAGCCCATGAGTGCAAAATCCCTATGACCCCCAAGGATCGCAGCAGACACAGGAAAGCCACAGGAGCTCTGCACATTCTTCCCTGATGGACAGGAAGGAAAGGGGCTGTGACTGCACCTGCCCAGTAGGCACAACCACAGCAAGAGGTCATGCTCCCACCAGCCCACCAGCTACCAGCTCTCCAACCGAATCCGTGGATATTTTCTTTTCTCTGTCCTGAAAGGAGGTGGATTTAAGGACAGGGGTTGCAAAATACTGCTGTGGAGACCAGGCTGAACTGAGACAGCTGAATGGCCATCTGTCCCCCTGAAAGGCCTCAGGATTTCATGCTAAGTTAGAGCAATAAATTATGATGCAGACTCCCCCAGGGCAATACCTAATGTTATGTAGCAGTTAAGGCAACAGCAGCAACACCACAGAGACCAAAACCCAGGTCCTCCACTCAGGGACTGGCCTTCCTCTCAGAACCTCCGGCCACAGGAGTAGAAATAAGAGAGAGCTTTCAACTCGAGCTTCAAGGGGAGAATAATTAGAGATTTCAAGAAGAGGGCCAGAGGCCACTTTCAGAGGAGATAAAAGGTCCCCTCAGAGCTCCCCAAGTTAAGCAAAAGCAAGAGGAAAATAAATAGCAAGACGAGCATGCAAATACACCACAGGGAACAGAAAAGAAAGAGTGGGCAGGAACACAGCATGTGAAGACAGACAAAGACTTCACTCTGCAACAACGTACTAATACAACTGAGGACACAGAAGCAAATTCTCCAGAATGTTGTATACTAAGTTAATGAGAAATTGATTTCAATAGAACAAGACCTAAAAGAGAAAAACAAAATGAAAGGTAAATTGCAGAGCTTTGGAAACAAATTGAGGACCAAAATCCCATTTCAGAACAGGTTAAAAAAAACACCAAAAAAACACTGAACAGCAGGAAACAGAACAGACAATGCCAAATAAACAAAGTTATGAACATAGAGGAAAAGTTACAGATCTTCCCAGGGAATAAGGCAGATCATTACACATTCAAAGCAGAACAAGAAAAAAGAACCGAAACTCCTTTTGCATATATAAATACGTCATGTATATGATGACAGGAAATGAATTTTCAGAAGGTAAATGTTATAAAGAATTTGTGAATATAACAAAGATAATTACACTATGAAAATTGGGGAAAAGGGAAGATGACATGCAAAATGAATTACTTTGTACATCCTATTCAACATCTTTCAATTTACTCTCAATAGTGGTCAACAGACAGTGTTCTGAATTGATAAATATTAAAGCATATCACAGAAAGTTATATAATGAACCTGAAGACTAAAAACAAAAAGATAACTAATAATGTGTTGGGGTTTGAGGTGAGGAGAGAATTAATAGAAATTGTCAGGTTGATAAATCATAAAATACACATTCAGTTATATTATATAAAACTATACAGGTAACCACTTACATGAAAGCAATAAATCTTTCATTTTAACAAAAGGAATACACATACATCAAAAAGAGGGGAAAAAAGAAACCTCAAAACAGGATGCAAAAGAAATGTTAATTACACAAATTGAAAAAAATATTAAAACCAATATATCAGTTATACATATTAAAAATATAAAAGCATATCCAGGATGAATCTAAAACAAAGTACCTCAAAAAGGTTACAAATGAAATTATGAGTTTAAAATAAGAAATATACATATTGGTCTCTATCCCCAGTTCTGGACACAGAACTCCTAAGACCCTTGTAATTTCCTGAGTGACGGGTGCAAGGAGCATCTTCTGTTCTAATATCTGGTCTTTGACTGGGTTCCTGGCACAGAGTTTCTAATCCCTTGGAATTTTCTGGGTGATAGAAGTGTCTTTTATTCTAATGAGGGGAGCCTTGGTAAGGTCCTGGATGGGGTTGTCAGATTTTAGTCTGAAATTATCGGTTCTTGGCCCATTTATGGCCAAAGAATGACCAAACACACCAAAGTTAGGCAAACATGAAAATGAGGTTTATTGAAGAGAGAAAGATAGGATTATATGGCAAGAGCAAGATACAGGTTTACAGAGAATGGTACATACACCATGGATAACAACTGGACCCATTGCCACAGCTGGGCAAGCAAAAAGAAGGGCAAAGAGAGAGACTGGCTGTGATCTGCGTCTTATTTTATAGTGCCTGGATAGGGACCTCCCTCGTGGTTCAGAGGTCACCATGGAACCACTTTGATTGGACAGTTGGGAGTCACATGACCTGGGCCTTAACTGCACTTGTGGGTTCTAGGTCATCTTCTGGACTTTATGGTACCCATGTGGCTTGGCCCATGGACTAGACAGTCCTCTGCATTCTTTTGCAGCTGGCATGCCAAGTTCTGATCGGCAGATTTGTAGGGTATTCCCTCCTTCCCCGGGTATGAAGAATTAGGGTTGAGCAGGACCAAGATGGAGGCAATAGCGCAGCAGCGCCAACTTTCATCCCTAGGAGACCTGGAATCCCTCACCATCTACCTAACAGGGTCACCAGAAAGACCAAGCCATGGTGAGATGTGTGGAGCTTTCACTCCACACCCCATCCTGTGGGGAGGGAAGAGGAGCTGGAGATTAAATCAATGATCAGTCATGCCTACCTGATGAAGCCTTCATAAAAACTCCTAAGTACAGGTTCAGGAAGCTCCCAGCCTGGTGAATAGGGTGGCACACCTGGAGAGGTCGCAGAAGCTCCATACCCCCCATGATACCTTTCCCAGTGTCTCTCTTCCATTGGCTGTTCCTGAGTTGTATCCTTTACAATAAATGGGTTAATGTAAGTAAGGTGTTCCGCCAAGTTCTGTGACCTGTTCTACCAAATGACTGAACTCAAGGAGAGGGTTGTGGAAATTTCCAATTTGTAGCCGAATTGAACAAGTGTGGGTTACCTGGGGGCCACTAATGACTGGCATCTTACGTGGGGGCAGTCACCCGTGGGATTGGTGCTAACTCCAGTTAGTGTCAGAACTGAATTGAACTGTAGAACGCCCAGCTGGCGTGGTGTGGGACAAAACCCCACACTTGTGGAGACCAGAAGTGCTGTGTGAGTGTAAGGACGTGCAAAGGAGGCATCTGCTCTGAAAAGAAATCTGTGGGGCTGATTTTAAAAGCAAACAAAGTGTGAATTCAAGGTAAGTATTTAAAATAGAATCAAAATCTGATATTAATCCTTAAATATCATATGGTAAATGAAAGGACAATTACAGAGAAAAGCTGCTAACAGGGGCATCCCCACCTCCATCCCACCCCCCATGAGGCTCTGACAGGCCAGGTGACAAAGACAGTGAGGACAGACCTCCCAGAGGTGGGTCAAGGTCATACCTGGAGAAGGACCCATTTATACACACTGATCAGATGTTAAAAACCTTCAAAATACCTCAATAAATTCTAAATATTAGTACAGAAGACATTGATAAAACTAGAAATTTTTAAGTTAAGAAATATGGAAATTTGAAACACTCAAAAAAGCTCAGTTCAGGCTGATCTGACTGCAGTGGTGTTTATAACTAATTGACCACAACCAGTTACAGGTTTCTTTGTTCCTTCTTCTCCACTGCTGCTTCATTTGACTAGCCTTAAAACAAAAAAGTTCAGTTCAAAGAAGACATCAAAATTCAAAACTGAACTTATAGAATATCTAGAAAATAAAGATAACAAAACAATACATATCAAAACATATGGACTGCTATTAATGCTTTGATCAGAACAAAATTCAGAGCCAAAAGTACTTATCTGAGTAAATAAGAATGGAAATACATGAATTTGACGTCTGCTGAATAAGTTAGCAAAATAACCAACTAGAAGAGAAGCTACGACATGGATGAACCTTGAGGATATGATGCTATGAGAAATAAGTGTACGACTCCATTCATACGAGGTACCCAGAGAAGTTAAATTCATAGAGACAGAAAGTAGAATGTGGGTGCCAGGGGCTGAGGGGAGACGGAAATGGGGAGTTAGTGTTTAGTGGGTGCAAAGTTTCCGTTTTCCATTTGGGAAGATGAAAAAGTTCTGGAGATGGACAGTGGTGATGGTTGTACAACAGTGTGAATGTACCTATTGCCACCGAACTGGACCCTTTAAAAATGATTAAAATAGTAAATTTTATGCTATGCATATTTGTCACAATTAAAAATACATGATACTTTTTAACAAAAATACGAGAGGACAAAAACACTAAAAATAAAAGCAAAAATTTAAGAATTAGAAAATGTATTGGTAAAATTTGTTGATGTGAAGTGCTTAGTGAACTCACAGGACTCTAACACAGCAGTGGAAGGAATGGCAACAAAGCTGTTAGCAGAAAATAATTAAATTTAGGAAAGAGTGTAAAATTTTAAATGAGCTGATGGAGAGACAGACAAGAAAAGGTGAAGAACTAGGCAAAACCATGGCAGGTTTAGCATTCCTGTGGCTCCCAAAGTGGGTGTGTTGAGACACAAAGAGTTCCATAAAGTCTGAATCTGTGCACGACATCTCCGGGCACCATGACTTCGGGACCCCTTCCTCAACTGTAGACAAATTAAGACATTGAAATGTCAAACCCGTATGCAAATGAAATAAACAGTAATTAGAAAAGGAGCTGTAAGTGGTGAGGTCAGACGGGGAAGGATTTGTGCCACAAAGAACGAGAGAATGAGAGAAAGTTATTATGTGAGAGAGGATTACTTCCCGAGGCCTGCACCTCAAGAGGGCTCTGGTTAAAGCTTCTGTAGGACTTTTCTCCAGGTAATTGTTGTCCTGGTGAGAGAGATGACTAGCTATGTCTGACTCACCCACGCTGTCTTGTCTGGTTTGCCCCACAAGCTCTCAATGCCAAGGGGAAGGGCTGAGCCACGCCCCAGGCCCCTGGAACCAGGCTGGGGACAGCAGCACCTCCAACAGCTGTGGCTTGTCCTGTGCTGCCTCCTGCTGTCACCAGGCAGGTCTGGGCCAGCTCAGGGGTCCACAGAATCCCACAGCCAGTTTCTCAAACAGATAAGTAAGTCTAAGGGTCCGCTGTCTAAACATATAAAAAAAATAAAACCCATGGCAAGTCAAATCAGTAAACACAGAAGGAAGAATGCACACAATGAGAAAAGAAAAAGAAAAGGGAGAAATAACCACAAATACAGTGGAAATTAAAAATCTGCAGTGCCTATATTGCAAAATTATGCAACTATGTAGAAAAATGGATGAAAATAATTTTATTTAAAAGAAACATAGGTAAAATTGACTCTAGAAGTGCTCAGGACCCAAGCTGCACAGCAGGAGCAGTCCAGAAACATCCCAGAGCAGGCCTGGACAGCCCAGGTAGCTCCTTTACACTTAAGTAGAAAATAATTCTAAAATTGTAAAACCAAGTAAATGGTTGTAGAATATAAAGGTTTTTGTTTTATACTTTTTTTATTTTTTGAAATAAGGATAAAATTAAATCAAATCTGGAAGAAATACCACATGAAAGGAAGGTGCAGAATAAGTAACCTCAATTATGGATATTGATAGCAAATCTCGTGAGATCAAGTAGGGATCACCTCCAGAATGTAACGATTTGGTCTTACAGAGTCTATTAATATAATTAAACATACTACTAGAGCAAAGAGAAAAACATGATAATTCCTATGGATACTGAGAAGGCTTTGACAAAAACCTAACAGCTACATTTTCCCCAGACAGTCTTAATAATTTGAGAATACATGGATACGGTTTTTATTATGGCAAGGAAAATACATGTCTTCATACAAGTTGAATGGCGAAACATTAAAACATCCCATTCGCGTCAAGGACAGCGTAAGTACACCACTTGAACTGCTGCTACTCGACACTGTTCTCAGGTGTGACTGCATAAGCGAGAGAAGTAAGGGAGATACGGGAAAGGAAGAGCCAAAAGAAAATGTTAGAAACAGTAACAAATCACAATTACTGTGGTTGACTATAACATTCATACATAAAAATCAGCTACTTTCCTGTACATCCAGTTGGAAAATAAAATGGAATAAATCATTCCATTGAAAATGGTAGCCATATAGTAAAACATCTGGAAATAAACAAGAAATTTGTGGGACCTGATTGAACAAAACCACAAAACTCTACTGAGTGACATAAAATTAGACTGGAACATAAGCCTAGACTGCAGTGTTCTTGAAGGAAGATTGAATTAATGTATAAATTCATCATGACCTCAATTTTTAAAACATTATGTATATGAGAGAGAGGGAAAGAGTTGAGAGGAGTTTGGACTTGAAAATACTGATATTAGTGTGAATAAAGTTTAGACATTAAAGGCATCCACAGATCAATCAATAGAACAGGAACAGAATCAAACACTTAAAGAAACTTAGTTTACATACAAGGTGGCATTTTGAATAAGCAGGGAAAAGACTAATTGTATTACACAAATGCATTGTTTTATATTTGTTGGCAGAACTGACCACCATGTGGAGGGAAAAAAAATGAACCTTTACCTCCAATTCCTGTAATAAATGAATTCCAGGGAGTTAGAAGATATAAAAGTAAACAACTGAAACCATAAAGTTTTAGAAGAAAATATGAGTAAGTTTATTCATAATCTCAGAATGGGGAAGGGTTTTTAAAACTGGAAACAAACCCCAGGATCTACAAAGGAAAATATGGATAAATTTTCAACATAAAAAGTTAAACTTTCTCTATGCCAATAAATGAGCAAATCAATAGATAACATCAAAAGACAAATGATAAACAAAAATATTTTCAAGACCTAAGACAAAAATGTCCTAAAGTGCATAAGCAAATTAAGAAAAATCCAAATAACCCAATTAAAAATTGGGTAAAAGATATAAATTTACAAAAATTGAAATTACCAAGAAATACTTGAAAAGATGTTCTTCTTTGCTCATAATAAACTAAAATCAGAATAATATTCCTAAATATCATTTTTCACCAATTAGATTGGAAAAAAATTGTTTGAAAATACTCAGTACTAGAAAGCTGAGAAACTGACCCTTTTATCATACTCTTGGTAGTTATATCCACTGACTAGTTTCTGCAAGACAATCTGGCAATATCTATCAAAATTTCACATGCACATAACCTTAAATCCATCAATTCCAAATTGGAATTTATACCAAGATATAGTCACAAAAGTATGCCAAGATATATGTACAAGGATGCTAATTATAGATTTGTATATAAAAGTAAAAACTGGAAATATTCATATGTTCACCAATAAAAGACTATTCAAATAAATTATAGTTTGCTGAGACAATGGAACACCAAACAGCTATTAAGAGTAATGAGGTAGATCTTTATATGTTATTATGGAAAGATCTCTAAGACAAAACACTGCGTGAAGAAAGCAAGTTACACAGCGCTTTGCAGAGCATGAACGCTGGAAAGGGGATGTCTCTCTCCACACCCCGCTCTGCCTCTTTGGCTCCCTCCCTTTCTTTCTTGAAAGGCCTCTGGAAGCTCATCAGTGGTCCCTGTGCGGGGAAGAAATAGGGAATACAGGAGGCTGTGAGAGGTGGTTTTTTTAACCATTCGGTACTTAATTCTAACTATATGCACATCTATTCCTTATTATTACTTTTTTTTAAATGACAGAGTAGTTATTTGGGTAGAATTGCTTTTGTTTGCTTTTCATGTTTTCCATATAAAATACAAAACCACTAAGTTTTTCTTTTTAAAGCAAAAATACGGTAGGTATCAATTTTTGGATAACCATAAGAAATGAAGAATTCTCTTTATGCATCAAAACACTTCTACTTGTTTCTGAAGACACTTTAACAGGAAAAAAAAAAAAAAGACACTGAAAATCGTGTGCATTGTTCATCCACTCCCTGTAGCATGGGTGAACGCTGAGGAGAACCCTGCTCCAAGTGGCCTGAGGCTGGAATGTCCAGATTTATCAACCTTCTTGTTGTAAACAAAGTCTCCTCTCTTCCATCACATACACAGTTACTTGTGCAGCACACACACACACACACACACACACTCACACAAGCCTCCATTTTCCTCCAGTGCAAACACATTCAAGTGCTTTGTCCAGAAATGAGTGAACTGGATAGCTGGGGGAAATGTATGTATTTCTTTTACTCTGAAAATCTAATCTTCCCTCATGATGTGCCCACATCAAGGCAAATCAAAGATCTCTAGGAGCTCAGAAACCGGCAGTTTTGAGCTCCAAGCAGTTGTCGTATGACACAATGCAACAGGAGAGGTCTTTCTTGGTGAATTACCCTCTGATGAGAAGAAGCAAAGTGATATTGTCAGCTAGATAATCTAAGGAGAGAATTGTGTCATCACATAGGTTTAAAAATTAAAGTTTCTCTTGTTTTCAAAACACCATCTCCAGTAAATCCACCCATGGACCCTGAGCCAACCAGGCTGAAGCTGGAGTGGACAAGTTGGGGAGAGGCAGATCCCCAAAAGCTAAAACCAGAGTTGTTGATCAAGATTGTCTGCCATCTCCTTTCTGTTGACTGCCATTGGCCTGGCATCCAGAGAAGCCATTGGCCACACCATTCCCTCCCTAGTGCCTGCCACACAGGAGACACAAGAGGTCCCAGGCCCTCCCCCTGGTCCTGACACTTGGAGAAAAAGCTGAGGAATACTTTCAGTTTAAATTGTGCATTTGCATAAAGGTACAAATTCCTAAGACTAATCATCTCCAACACATGTGACTCATCTAATCTATTAATTTTTTAAAAAAACACAAAACTGGTTTAACTTAGCATTAGCTATTCCTTAGGCTGTTAATTCTAAAAGAACTCTCTTTGTCCTTAGGGTTTTGCAGAATAGAACAGACTCACTGAATTCCTCAGTGTCCAGGAAACTTGGAGTCATCTGTGATCTATATGAGACACCCTGTGCACTCAGGAGGGCCTGGTCCTAGTTCAGAGTCAACACAAACCTGTGTCCCTCCAGTACCCTTGACAGGGAAGGTTTGCAGAAATAAGTCAGACTGGTAAAAACATAGTTTATAAAACAAACTGTGCCTCTCTCCTTTTTTAAATGTGAAAGCAGCATAAAACTGTTTCTCTCTACCAATAGTCTTTGGTAGAGAGAAAAAAAAAGTTGAATTGCAGAAAAACCAACAGATAGACTTTTAGTTCTACTTTTTTGTTTGTTTTCCTTTCATCAGTCAATTATTTGAATGGATTTAGTGAGTTTGGTTTATTATTATTGTTAGTTTCAATCTAGGTTTGTACACAGGCAAAAGCATAGGTTGAATTTTCATGTAGACCTTCATGGTAAGTGACATGCAGGCATGCAAAACCAACTGTACAGGCTTCCCCTAGCAGTCAGGAGCTACCAGGACCTCTCTGAAGGGCTCTCCAGGAAGCGGGCAAATGGGAAAAATGACCTCTCAGTGGCCTTGCTGGCTGACCATAAGAATGTGCCAAGGGTATCAATTAGCCCACCTAAGAGAGTTAAACAAAAGGTGCTGAGATCCCATTACCGAAAGTAACAAGGAAACCATAACCAACATGATTGACAGCTACAAGGTACATAGGCGTTGCCGAGTTTAATGCTGCTGAGGGATTAGCACCCCAAATTCTCACCAAGCCAAAGAGACTCTGCCTATCTATGTGTTTCTCACACGTCCAGAACCAGGTGAAGTTATGCGAAGTCTTTGGACACAGCCTCGACAAAGTTTGGAGCGGACATCAGGATGCCGATGGTGCAGATGATGGTGAAGACGGAAAAGGCCATGAGGCACAGGCGGTCCACCACACATGCCGCGAACTTCCACTCGCTGCAGACCACCTCGCTCTCATCCTGGCAGCGGAAGCGGTTAGCGATGTAGCGGACCTCCTCCAGGATCTTGGCCAGGTCTGGGTCACCCTCGGGGGGATGCCCGCCATGCAGGAGGTGTTCATCATGCGTGGGAGAGCAGGCCATGCGGCCACACACAACCCCAGAGTCGGGGGTCGGGGCACAGTGCATGCCATCTAGGCCTCGGAAGCCAATGTACAGCAGGTTCCCGTTGCTGGCTGGCGGCGCCGCCATGGTGCTCATCTCCACACTGGCCAGGCTGCAGCGGCGCTGCTTGTGTTGGCACGCTGGGCGGACCTTGTCTTCCCCGGGTCGTTTCATGCGCAGGAACCATGCACACCAGTTCAAAAGGATGACTCTGGTCTGGGGAGACAACAGAACAGGCATCAGCTGATCCCCACAGCAACATGATCCTATAAATGAATTAAAAATTTACTAAAGAAATACACATATTAGCAAAAAAACAAATAGAACTTCTGGAAATGAAAAATTAATTTAAGGAAATACAAAACCCATTGCAAAGCTTTAAGAATAGGCTAGACCAGGCAGAAGAAAGAATTTCAGAGCTTGAAGACAACTCTCTTGAATTCATTCAGTTAGTCAAAAATAAAGAACAAAGAATCAATAGGAATGAGCGAAGCCTATGAGAAATATGGCATTATGTAAAATGGCCAAATATGACATCATAGGCATCCCTGAGGGTGAAGAAGGAAAAGCACAAGTGTTGGAAAACCTATTTGAGAGAACAATTTAAGAAAATTTCCCTGGTCTTGCTAGAGATTCAGACACCCAGATATAAGAAGCTCAATGAACATATGGGAGATTCATTGCAAAGAGGCAGTCACTAAGACATATAATCATCAGACTGGTCAAAGTCAACAGGAAGGTGAAACTCCTGTGAGCCATGAGGCAAAAACATCAAGTAACTTACAAAGGAAAATCCATCAGGCTAACTGCAGACTTCTCAGCAGAGATCTTACAACTCAGAAGGCATTGGAGCCTCATCTTCGGTCTTCTTAAACAGAACAACTGCCAGCCTAGAATTTTGTATCCTGCAAAACTAAGTTTCATATAAGAATGAGAAATAAAGACTTTTCCATACAAGTAAACACTGAGGGAATTTGTCACGACCAGACTTGCCCTGCAGGAAACACTCAAATCTGCATTATTAATATCATATAGATAAGCACAATAGACACCCACCAATGTAAAATCGCCCAAAAGCTGAAGCTCTCATCTCATATAAAACAGCACAAAAGGGAAAGTGAAGCAATAAGGTACTACCCAATATGATGAATAGAACAGCATCCCACATATTCTATCACTCAACATTGCACAGTCTGAATGCCCCACTCAAGAGATATAGGCTGGCTGAATGGATAAAAAATACAATCCAAATATCTTCTGTCTCTAGGAAACACATCTAACCCACAAGGACTCATACAGACTCAAACTGAAGGGATGTAAAGAAATACTCCATGCAAATGGAAACCAAAAGAGAGCAGGTGTAGCCATTCTCATATCAGATAAAATTGACTTTAAATCAGCAATGTTAAAGAAAGACAAGGATGAACATTATATAATGGAAAAGGGAGAAATTCAACAAGAAGAAAAACAACCCTTGAATATATCTGAACCTAAAACAGAAGCTCCCAGATTCATAAAGCAAACTTTACTAGATCTAAGCAAAGAGATAAATAGCAGCATCGTAATTGCCGGGGACTTCAATATCCCACAGACAGAGCTGAATAGATCATTGAAGCAGAAAATAAATAAAGAAACACTCAACTTAAATGGGATTCTAGAACAAATGTGCCTAACAGACACTTACAGAAACTTCTACTTCAAAACTACGGAATATATATTCTTCTCATCAGCACATGGAACATTCTTCAAGATTGATCAAATCTTAGGCCATAACACACATCTCAACAAATTCAAAAAAATCAAATCATACCATGTATCTTCTCAGACCACAGTGGAATAAAACTAGCAATAAATTCTAAGAGAAATGCTCAAATCTACACAAAGTCATGAAAATTGAACAACCTTCAGCTGAAGTATTATTGGGTCAATAATGAAATTATGATGGAAATAAAAAAATTCCTCAAACCAAACGACAAAAAGTACACAAGCTATTGAACTCTATGGGATTCAGCAAAAGCAATCCTAAGAGGAAAATTTATAGCTTTAAACGCCTACATCAAAAATACAGAAAGATCACAGATTAACAACCTAATGACAAATGTGAAGGAACCAGAAAAGGAAGAGTAAACCGAACCCAAAGCGAGCAGAAGAAAAGAAATAACTAAAGTCAGAGCAGAACTAAATGAAATGGAAAATAAAAAATAATACAAAGTATCAACAAAACAAAAAGTTGGTTCTTTGAAAAGACAAACAAAATTGATAGACTTCTTGCTAGACTAACCAGGAATAGAAGAGAAAGGACTCAAATAAGTTTAACTAGAAATGAAAAAGGAGATATTACAACTGATACCACAGAAATATAAAATATCATCTGTGAATACTATGAAAATCTCTACATACATAAATTAGAAAATGTAGAGGAAATGGTCAAATTCCTGGAAACAAACAACCTCCTAAGGCTTAATCTGGAAGAAATAGAACTCCTGAACAGAGCAATAATAAGCAGAGATTGCAGCAGTAATAACAAATCTCCCAACCAAAGAAAACCCTGGGCCAGATGGATTTACAGCCCAATTCTACCAGACCTACAAAGAAGAGCTGGTACCCATACTGCAGAAATTATTCCATAACATCGAGAAGGAGGGAATCCTCCCCAGCTCATTCCACGAAGCCAGTATCATCTTGATACCAAAGCCAGGAAAGGACACAACAGCAACAACAAAAAGAAAACTGCAGACCAATATTCCCTATGAATGGAGATGTAAAAATCCTCAATAAAATATTAGCAAACTGAATTCAACAGCACATCAAAAAAAATAATAATTCACCATGACCAAGTGGGCTTCAACCCAGGGATGGAAGGATGGTTCAACATATATAAATCAATAAATGTGATTTACCACATAAACAGAAGCAAAAACAAAGACCATATGATCATCTCAATAGATGCAGATCAAGCATTCATCAAAATCTAGCACTTTTCATGATAAAAACCCTCAATAAACTAGTCATAGAAGTAACACATATCAAAAATTTAAAAGCCATATAAGACAAACCCACAGCCAACATTGCACTAAACAGGGAAAAGTTGAAAGCATTTCCCCTAAGAACTGCTTAAGATAGTTCTTAGGGAAATAAGACAAGGGTGCCCACTGTCCACACTTCTATTCAAAATAGAACTGGATGTCCTAGCCAGAGCAATCAGAAAAGAGAAAGAAAGAAAGAATATCCAAATCAGAAAAGAGAAGGTCAAACAATAGCTTTTCACTGATGATGTGATTTTGTATCTAGAAAATTCCAAAGACTCCACCAAGAGACTCCTGGAATTGATAAACAAATTCAGCAAAGTGTCAAGTTACGAAATCAATGTACACAAATCCGTAGCATTTCTATATACCAATAACACTCAAGCAGAGAGTCAATTCAAAGACTCAATACCATTCACAATAGCTATGAAGAAAATAAAATATCTAGGAATATAATTAATCAAGGAAGTAAAAAAATCTCTACAAGGAGAACTACAAAACCCTGAGGAAAGAAATCACAGATTTCACAGATGACACAAATGGAAAAATGTATCATGCTCATGGATTGGTAGAATCAACATTGTTAAAATGTCTGTACTACTCACAGTGATTTACAGATTGAATGTAATCCCCATCAAAATACCAATGACATATTTCACAGATCTAGGAAAAATAATTCTATGCTTTGTTTGGAACCAAAAAAGAGCCCGAAGAGCCAAAGCAACCTTAAGCAAAAAGAACAAATCTGGAGGCATCACATTACCAGACTTGAAACTATGCTACGAGGCCACAGTAACCAAAACAGCATGGTATTGGTACAAAATTAGAAATATAGACAAATGAAACAAGACAGGGAACCCAGATATAAAACCATCTACCTACAACAAACTGATCTTTGACAAAGCAGACAACAACATACACTGGGGAAAAGAAGCCCTATTTAATAAATGGTGCTGGGAAAATTGAATAGCCACATGTAGAAGAATGAAACAGGACACCTATCTCTCACCACTTACAAAAAATTAATTGAAGATGGATAAAATAATTAAATGAAAGGCATGAAACCATAAAAATTTTAGAAGAAAATGTAGAAAAAAGTCTTCTAGATATTAGCCTAAGCAAAGAATTTATGACTAAGACCCCAAAGGTAATTACAGCAACAACAAAAATAAATAAAATGGGACTTGATTAAATTAAAAAGCTTCTACCTGGCTAAGGAAATAATCAACAGAGCAAACAATCTACAGAATGAGAGAAAATATTCGCAAACTACACGTCTAATAAAGAGCTACTATCCAGAATCTACAAAGAACTTAACAGATCAGCAAGAAAAAAAAACAAAAAATCACACCATTAAAAAGTGGGCAAGAGACATGAACAGCAGTTTTTCAAAAGAAGAAAGACAAATGGCCAATAAACATATGAAAAAATGCTCAATGTCACCAATCATAAGGGAAATGTATATTAAAACCACAAGGAGATATTGCCTTAGCCCTGTGAGAATGGCTTTTATTAAAAAGTCCAAAAACAATAGATGCTGCCTTGGATATAGAGAAAGGAACACTTATATACTGTTGGTGGGACTGCAAATTAGTACAATCTCTATGGAAAACAGTACAGAGATTCCTCAAAGAACTAAAAGTAGCCCTACTATTTCAGCCAACAATCCCACTACTGGTTATTTACCCAAAGGAAAAGAAGTCATTTTATCACAAGGACACCTGTACTTGAATGTAATTAATTGCAGCACAATTCATAATTGCAAAGATGTGGAATTAACCCAAGTGCACATCAATTCATGAATAGATTAACAAAATGCAGTCTATGTATACCATGGAGTACCACTCAGCCATAAGACGAAATGAATTAATGTCTTTTGCAGCAATTTGGATGGAATTGGAGATGATTACCCCAAGTGCAGTATCTCAAAAATGAAAAAACAAATACCACATGCACTCTCTAATGATTTGGAACTAACTGATGGGCACACACTGGCACAAACAGAAATAAAAATCATTGGAAATCAAGGAGGAGTGAAGGAGAGAAGGGGAGGGGTAAAAACTTACCTAACAGGTACAATGAACACTACTCAGGTGATGGGCACACTTACAGACATGACCAGAAGTTATTCATGTGACAAAAGCATTCATACCCCCTTAATATTTTGAAATTAAAAAAATTTAAAAATTTTAAAAACTTTTGCAATTGCATATTAAAAAAAAAAAAGAAGTCCTACTTCACTGATCCTGATGGTAACAGGTTCCACTGCCTCTCAGATAGATGATGTTACACAGGCAAGCGGTACCTGTGCATTACAAACGGCCAAGTCAAATGTGAGGCCAGAATAAAATCTTACAGAAAATCACCCTCGGAGCAAGTTGAATTTTTCCTTGGGGAAGGCATACTGCAGTCTCAGGGAAGACAGCCTTGTAGAATAAGGTTGTCTTGGTAAGAGAGTCCCTGAGCTGTGTAAAGAAGAAAAGTCACTTTCCACTCTGATCCTTCCTCATGTGTAACCGGGGGATCATCAGACCTAACACAGGCTCCCACCTTATGTGTCAGGCTCTCTGGAAGGCCACTTCAAGCTCCCAGGAGTGCCTGGGAGATTTTAAATTTTTAAGATCAACCCAAGACATCCATCAGACACCAAAGGAACTTGAAGCTTGATGCAGTTCAGACTTCCAGCATTAGATCACCACATCCCTTGTGATGACAACCTATCTTTGCAAAATTGATTTTTAAAGTTTCTCTGATAAAAAGCAAGTACCAAGGAAGTCCACATGAAACAGAAAATGAAGGTAGTGGTCTCCAGTCTGATCCCAAGATTTGAGAGGCTGTACTATCCCATACAGGTGCTACATTTTTAAGGTATAAATATCTATTAAGTTGCTTTGATCTATTTAATAAAGAGAGCATTAGGTATTATTTCTTTTGGCCTAAGGACTCTCTGAAAAAAATTCCTGAGATACTAATGTGCTGTGAACAAGGAACTTTAGGAACCTCTAACCTCAATCAGCAGGCTTCAAAATAAGATGGTGTCTGGGAAAGTACTTTTGAAAAGTAAAAAGCAGCAGTTGGTAAATTTTCCTTCAAGCCAGGGAGTAAATCCCTCATGCTCTAAAGTCTCTGCTGAAACTAGTCAACTCTGCTGATGTAGCACACACAGAAAGCACACAAATGATAGGTATGGCTGTTTGCTAATAAAATTTTGTTCACAAAAACAGTTGGTAGGCTGTATTTGACCACTGGGGGTATAGTTTGTTGTGCTCTGTTCTAAAGTGTTTTATAAACATACAGTGCCTACACTCATGGAGGAAGCTGCAGAAAAATCACCCTAAGAGTTTATATCGTTTTTGCCTCTCAGGGAAAGGAGGGAGTCATCTGAAGCCTCAATTCAAGTTTAAAGAAAAAAAAAAAAAAAAAAAACCTCTATAACACCTATCCAGATAAGTGTGTGAAAAGTGGGCCCTTTCCCTGAAATTATCTAGATCCTGATTTTATTTCATTTTTTTTATGATTATGGGGAAATTCCATCAGCAACCTAGCAGGTATATTTCCTATATGTAGGTACTTTCCTATATGTATATTTCCTTATATGTAAGTCGTGAAGTTCATATCTGCAGGGATTCATTCTGGGTAATCTTTTTATGACATCTTAGCAAAGACAACTGCAGCAACCAGGTCTGGAAGCAGGTGATGAAAAGAACAAGAAAGCGTGAGATCAGCTCCACTGCCGCTGTAAGATAACCTGTGTTTCACAGTGTTTTTTCAAAACAAGAGGTGCTCTGTTTATCCTGCAAAGGCCAGGTGTGCTGACCATGGAGGAGCAGGAACACATGGCCTCATGTGAAACCTTGGTTGAGTTTGGCCCCCCACTCAAGGCCCATGAGATGTGTCATCCCACGAGCGCCTTTGGGGGCTCTGTGAAGTGAATATAATGCCCCCATTTTACAGCAGACAAACTGATGCTCAAAGAGGCTAATAAAGTGGCTCAAAGTCCTACAGTGAGCAAGTGGTTAAGTCACTTAACTTGTTTAGACATCCACGGCCTCATCGGTAAAAGTGTCTATGGGATTCTCTTCAAAATCCTGCGACTTTAGCGCAGCCCCCTCTGGGAAGGCACCAGTGAGCCTGAGCCAGACCCGCAGGGAGGCTGCCGGGAGGTGTCTGGACGCAGGGGCAGCTGCGCGCACGAGGAGCTGGGCCGCACCAGGCACTTCTCCCGCCACACGGGGGTCTGCACATCCCCTGGTGCATGGCTCAAGCTCACACGATCCACACCGCCATGTCTACTTGGAATTCCATGGCCTGAATCACTAGCTTGCAAAGCCAAAGCATCTCAGAAGATAAAATTATCCTCCTGGCACTTCTCAGACTGTGCTCTTGACCTCTTTCATGAGGCTACAGTTTTGTTTCTAGCTGTGCAAATGTCACATAATGCCACTGCGCACGGCAGTGTCTTCTTCATAGCAACAGATCATAATAAAAGTCCCTCAGATGCTGTTTGTGTTTCGAACACACATGGAATAAAACAAAAAACGCAGTGTGCTATATAAAGCAAGAGAGACGTATAAGCTTCATCTTTCGTTCGCAGCCAATTGGTTTTAATAAGCTTTTATGCTGAGAGGTGAATAATTAGCATATGTTCTTCATTAAGATTTTTCTGGAGCTGTAGAGTGCTCCAAGTCATTAAAAATGGTTTCATTAATATATCTTCATATCTTAATTTCATTATCTTCCCATCAGTCAAAATACTTATAAGAAATAAAAATAAGTATTTATAATTTTGTATTTGCATAAATAAACACTGGAAGGAAAAGGAAAGAATTCTTAAAATGCTTATCAGTATTGGTGACAGACGCAGGGTGAGGGGCAGGAATGGGAGCAGGATTGCTTATGTACACTTTTAATTTTGTTTTGGCTTTTGAAATAGGTAAGTGTTTTTACCTGCTTCAAACAGACAGAGAGATAGACAGACACAAACACGAGGCCCCTGCTATCACACCTGGCCTGGCGTCTAGCCTACGTGTGTCAGGGTCTAAGGCAGACAGACAAGAACGTAGGTGAATGTGTACAAATGTATTCCAGCGTTTTAAGGGGCGCCTTCTCAAAACAGGCCTCTGGGACAATAGTGATGTGATCTGTGGGTGAGATGCCACCATCCAGGCTGAGCTCCCGCTAAATGCCGGCATCATGAGCTAGAGGTAGGGTCTTTGTTGAGTGTGTGAGGGGAAGGGGTCCTGGGGGAAAAAAAATCTGAGATGAAATGGTAACTTTAGACAGCAATTTTTTTAAAAAGAAATCTTTCCTAAGTTAACATTTGGGTAACTGTAAATTACTGCACAATTAATGTGTTTAGGAGGCCCAGAAATTCCCTATTCCTGGAGGGTGACTAAATGCATGTCACACCTTGCAGCTGCTTCTGCAGTTGGTGATCCCAGTGCTGGGGGACGGTAAGGAGCACCCTCCTCGTGACTGCACTCTTTGCAAATATATGCAGGCAGGTGAAGCCATGTGAAAAATAAAGCTCTTTGTTTAGGAACGCCAGCTTTTCTGTGATTTTTAAAATAGATAAACCATAAGAGGAGCGTCCTTTATGGAAGGTGGAAGGAACGTACCCACTTGGGCATCTTGCCCCCATCGGGGTCGTGGTGGTGGTACTGCAGCACAATCACTGTCACCACCACAGAGAGGCCCACGATGATCATGGTGCTGGCGAAGTACTGGGCTGCGGAGAGAACAGACGCAGGGTGAGATGCTGGGGCTCCCTTGGAGCTGAACGTCGCAGGACAGGTGCACCCTGACCAGGTTCTCTGGCTATCAGGCCTCGGGGTGCAGGGTGGCCCGGTGCCAGACAGGACTGCCTCCTGCTGCTGGCCAAGCCTGCAGCCCACCACCCTCCTTCCGGTCGGGCAGAGACCCGCCTGCGAGGTCTGACTTCCCACCCACGGAGTGGCCTTGCCTCGCTGATTCTACTTCCAGGCATCCTGTCTTCCTTGTCCGCCAATGAGAGCTAGCAGTGCCTGGAAGGATGGTGATAAGGCTGTTACCATGAATAAACGCTGGACAGGGAGACTGGTCACCATCATGACTGTCAGCCTCGGACATGCTCCGGGGGTATGACAGGGCAAACCTGGGCACCCCCGGGCTGCTCTATTGGCCCTGGACACTTAGGCTGTTAGTTTGGGAAATGAGTCTGGCTCCATCTCATGGGAGACTGAGGGTAGGGGTTCCAGCTATTCAGCCTGACAAAGACGTCAGTGACAGTGACTTTTCAGGCCTGGAACATCAGCTTCCACTAGGGTGGGCCCTGGGTGTGTGTCTCTTCCTGGGCCCAGTTCAGAAACAGCAGGGAACATCTGAAAAAGCCTTAGTCCTGTTCCTCAGGCTATGGGCTTGGAGCTTGGACAGGCTACTCAGACTCTCTGGGCCTCGAGGTCTTGGACAGGGATAGTGTAAAGGATGGAGTGTTTGTGGTGTCCCCACAAAATTCATGTGTTAAAACCCTAGTCTCAATGGGAGGGGATTTGGAGGTGGGCGTTTGGGAGATACAATATTGTGATTTATAATAAGAAACAATATTTGGTCTTTCTCCCATTTCCTGGCCCACAGCTCTTAAAACCCTTGAATCTCCAAGTCATATGTTTCTTTTCATATGCTAATAATATCATTGGTGACTGGGGGCTCCTGGGTTGCCTCAGGATGGGGGCTGGTTGCCAAGGGAGCCAATCTTATCATTAGAAATGCCCCACTCTTGACCTCTGGGGAGAAGAGAGGGACAGAAAATTGAGTTGGTCACCAATGGCAAACGATGTAACCAATCATGCCTATGTAATGAGGCCTCCTTAACAACTCAAACAGACAGGGCTCAGAGACATTCGGTTGCTGAACATACGGGGGTGCCTGGAGGGTGGTGCACCCAGAGGATGGAAGCTCACTTCATCCCACATGGCCCATACGTCTCTCCCATCTGGCTGGTCATCTCTATCCTTTATAATGTCCTTTATAATAACCAGTAAACATAAAGTGCCTTCCTGAGTTCATGAGCCATTCTAGTAAATGACTGAACCGAAGGATGGGCAGTCATTAGTCAGAGCATGGGAAGCCGAGACGTGCAACTGGCACTTGAAGTGAGGGCCGTCTGTGTGACGGAGCCCCTAACCTGTGGGGTCTACCCTAGCTCTAGGCAGATGGTGCCAGAACTGAACTGAACTGTAGCACACCCAGCTGGTGTTGGAGAACTGGTCTGGGCAGGGAAAACTTGCACATCTGGTATCAGGAGTGTGTGTTGTATAAGCAGAGAAACAGTGAGCGTTTTTCTCAGAGGAGGTAAGCAGGTTCTGAGGATGGAGCTCTCAAGAATGGGATTAGTGCCCTTTGTAAAAAGAAGCCAGAGAGCTAATTAGCTCTCTTTCTGCCATGTGGGGTCACAGTGAGAAGACAGCCTCCTATAAACCAGGAGGTGGACCCTCACTGGAACCTGATGCTGGCACCCTGATCTCTGACTTCCAGCCTCCAGAACTGTAAGAAATAAATGTCTCTTGTTTAAGCCGTCCAATCCATGGCAATTTGTTAGAGCAGTGAGAACTAAGATAAATAAAAAGCCCTTTCTTGCAGGATTAGTGCAGGAATTAGGGATTATATGGGCCAAGATCTAGGAGAAAGCCTGGCATGGACGAGGTGGTCTTTAATTGGCAACTCTGACTATTAGACCTTGGGTGTAGCTGTCCACTCCTGAGGGCTGAGCTCTAAGCAAAAAGCTTCATGGTATAGGAGCCCAAGTGTACAGCCCACACACCTGGCTGAGCCCACCACCCACCCTCCAGCCAGGAAGAAACTCACTGCTTCCTACAGAGACCAAGAGGTCCCTGGGAAGAGCTCTGTCAGAGGGAGTGTGACTTACACTAGCATCAGGGCCCTCTGCAAAGGGTAAGGAGAGTGGACCAAACCGTGGCTGTTGCGACCTGAACTGTGTCCCCCTAAAATCCACATGCCAAGGCTCTAAGTCCAGTACCCCAGAATGTGACGATATTTGGAGATAGGGCTGGAGGTAATTAGGTAAAATGAGGTTATTAGGGTGAGCCCTAATTCAATCTGACTGACATCCTTACAAATGAAAAGAGGAAATTTGGACACACAGAGAGACAGGAGGGCTGCATGTGCCCAGAGGAAGGACCACGAAAGGGACAAAGCATCCTGAAGGTGGCTGTCTGCAAGCCCAGGGGCGACGCTTCAGAGGAAACCAACCCTGCTGACACCCTGGTCTCAGACTTACAGCCTCCAGAACTGTGAGAAAACTGTGGCTGTTATTTAAGCCACTCAGTCTGTGGTATTTTGTTAGGGCAGTCTGAGCAGAGTAAACTAATACAATGACCGGGGTCAGTGCTCAACAGAGGGCAGCAAAGCCGACGTGCCTGAGGCCAGCAACATCCCATCCTTCTAGATGTGGGCCGTGCACCAACCAAGCGCTTCCCAGGGGTTTCATCAGTCAAGACAAAGCCACCAACAGCCCAGGAAAGGCGGTTTCTGTTGGAAGTCTCTATTGGAAACAATGTGTTGGAAGACAGTGTAGAACGAAGGAGGTCAGAGCCAAGTTGAAAGGTGGTTCCACCCTGTCTGGATGGTACCAAAAGAAATGTGACAACCACAAAAGCTTCTCATACCAACAGTTTCTCTGGCCAAAATATTCACATAGGGGAGTTCCACAAAGACGGGCCTCGGCTGCTTGGTTCCTTAAGCCTGAGGGTATCCGTTCAAGGTGCTCCCACTGCAACCTACCCTAGTTAGCCACACAGGATGGTCCTCAGGTAGCAGGGCCAACAGGCATAATCGCAGACTGCATTCCTGTTCCCAGCCTCTACCACCCAATGGGAGTGGAGACTCTCAATGCTGCTGTCCCTCCCAAGGCAGAAGGTCATGCCGCATACCCGTCCTGGGCCAAGCATATTTGTCCCATTCATATTTCCCCAAAGACTTTTATTCTATACAGAGATTGAGTTATCTCAGGAAACAATGGCTAAGAGTTAAAGTCTGTGCTTCCCCCATTTTAACAAAGGCTTTGTGGAAAAACAACATGTTAAGCTGAAATAATAAATTTCTGATGATAAAATATCTGGCTGCACAGCAAGCATGACAGGGAGAATTATGGGGGGAAGGAGGCATTTCTGCAAGTTAAAGTCAAATTGCAAAGCTGGACATCTCCTTCCCTTTACTTGGGCCCAGGTGACCAGAGGCCATGGGTCACTCTCAGAATGGTTACAGCAAGTCATCCTCTCCCAGCAGAACATGGGGGCAGCACAGCCACCTTGCTTCTAGTTTCATCTGCGGGGCAATCCTAGGCACTCTTCAACACCATATCTTTAAGAGAGGAGCCCAGCTATTGCCTTACCTATCAATGGCACGGAATCAGATGTTGCTGGCATGATCTCAGCCACAAGCAGCATGAATACAGTAAGAGAGAGCAAAACCGTTATCCCTAAAACATAAACACACAGTGGTTCTTTAGATAAAACAGACAATAAGGCCCAAATGTTGTCTAACAGAGGTTCCCAACGTGAGACTCAAACAACAAACTGCTGGGGGAACGTCATGGAATGCATGATCTCTCTACACGTGGGCATGTGCATGTTCCTGGGCAGAGTCCACGCCATTCACCAGTCTCAAAGGAGTCCCCGATGGAGACGAGTTTAGGAGCCAGAACTTTGGAAGGATCAATACAAACTGAATAATTTTACTTAGCACAATTGTCTTTTACTTTCCTTATTGTATTATTATTGAGAGGTAGTTTTCACATAGCAAGAAAAAGAAAATATGTAGTCAGAAGACCTGATTTCAGGTCTTAAGTTTGACCTGATTTCAGGTCTTAAGTTTGATACTTAAAGCTATGTGACCTTGGATACATCATTTAATGTTTGTGAGGCTCCTACTCAGAAGATGCCAGTTTGAGAATGATTTCTACCATGTACTGCACATGATCTTTAGAAGCTCTTTAAGATATTGAGAAACTCATTCGCCATTCGAAATCTTAATCTCCTTACCCGCACGTGGGAGCAATCGTCAGGGACTGCACTGTGTACGGCAGCACACAAATGCAAGCTGACATTGAGCTAAACTACCACCTGTCCACAAGGAAAGCTGACCAGTGGCCATCAGGGAACAGGGTAGGGCTGCAGGAGGGGAGGAAGCACAGCCCCTTAGGGCAGAATCCAGCTGGCCCCTCTCTGTGTGTCCCTGTCCTTAGCACAGGGGCAGACGATCCGAGGATTCTACAGCATTCTCAGGAGGGCACCAAACCTCAATCAGGAGCCTCCAGTGTCCTGGGCTGGGAGGTCTGTGTGATGAGCCACACAGGCCCCCGAGACCCTAAATGGCCACTGCACTATCCGCAGTGAGCCCTGCAGAGCTGACTTCAAGGAACGGCCTCCAGTCCCAGACTCCCTCCAGAGACTCGGGCACTTACCCAGGGAGATCTTCTCCCCGGAGTCTGCGGGGAGCAGGAACACCAGCAGGGCGAGGGCAGAGATGAGCACACAGGGGATGAGCAGGTTGAGGCCATAGTAGAGGGTCCTGCGGCGCATGGTCACCGTGAAGGTGACATCTGGGTACGGTTCTTTGCAGCACTCATAGAACTTCTCGTTCCTCTTTCCGGGGATCCCTCCATGGGGAGGAGAAGAAAAGGAACCATGGTTAGAATACAGTAAATTACCATGTTTATTTCAATGAGTATGCCACACAGAAGCATAGCCCTGGAGTTTACGAAATGCTAAAAAATTGAGTGATGAGTGTTTGAATAGACTCTTGCTGGTGTATCATAGAGCTCTTTAAGGGTATCTTAGTGACAGTGAAGCAAATGGGCAAATATTCTTTTGACGGATTGGAAATACATGATGGTTAACAATACACTGTTGATTTTCAAGTGTTAAAAATGTAATCATGGCAACAGAGTGAGACTCTGTCTCAAAAAACAAAAGTAATCATTGTTTTTCGATTTAAAATAATCAAATACAGGTTCCCGTCAACTGAAATTTGCTGTGCAACCTGATTTTAGGAATGGACTGATTTGAATAATGTGGGGATACCTCCACTAGTGCTGATTTCTTTAAATGTGACCTCACTATAGTTGCAAATTCCTCTTAGAGAGCATTGAGTTTTCCAACTGTTTTATTTCTCACCAGACAGCTCAAAGAAAATTATGGATAATGCTTCAGAGTTCAATAAATCCTCTCACTGAAAAGGACAGTGGAAAATCCCAAACTTTAGCTTGTCCAGGAATAAAGTAGATTTCTTCCAGGCTGCTAGTCTCGTCTCTTTCCTGGGCTTACCCACGAGGTCCCACTCTCCATTTGGGATGTAGCTACTGATGTCTGCCTCCTGCATCTGCAGATCCAATGACCAGCCTCCGTAAGACCAGGACCCAAACTTCAGTTTGCACTGTTGCATATCAAAGGGAAACCAGCGCACGTCGATGTAGCAGGAGCTCTTGAATATGCCTATGTGGGTGACAGAAACAGTCAGAAGACTGAAACAGAAACTGACTGAGATGTGCTCAAAATACAAAGCAGTTCCTTCAGCCTGTCCTGCCCATCCAAACTGCAGCTCACCCTGTGCAGAGCAAACTGTGTGTGTGTGTGTGTGTGTGTGTGTGTGTGTACAAAATCTCTATAACAGAAGCTCAGCCCAACCCTCATTATCTTTTAAAATTCAAACACAACACTGATAAGCTCTGTCAAAGAAGACTCTTTTGAGGTCTTTCTGTGCAAAAATAAAAATAGCTCTATAAATTTGCATTTACCAGGAGCATTTTCAGACTCTAAATAATAAGAGAAAAATAAAGAATGTAAAAAATCTCAGAGAAGTTGATAAAAATGATGACATGGTTAAAAATTGAATCTGAGATGTAGTAAGGGGGTGTGTGTGGGGGGGGCATTTTCTTTAGGTTAAAAACTGGGAGGACACTTGATTACCTAGAAATATAATCTAGAATTCTAGTTAAAACTAGATTTTAACAAGTTTAAATACTAGATCAAGAACAACGAGAGAACTGAGAGATTTCAGTTGAAGAGATAGTGCTCGAATTCAGGAAAGAGTTTCCACTAAAAAGAGCTATTTCAGGCTAGGACAGGGTGGAACCGTATTTCCTCGAGGGCCACTGAGAGGAGAGAAGAGGTCACTCCTGGTATTTAAGTGCATGTGCTTGTCCCTCTCCAGAGAGAGACTTGATCTCTCTGGAAGACATGTATAGATTAAGTGTCCCAGTGCTCGTGGGGCCGGCCAGGCACTGTGTAAATTTCTACTACTGAATTAAAGAAAGAATTCATGGAGGAAGGGACTTCTTTGCAAAGAAGGACCCCACCCTGCAGTCAAGTTGGGATAAGATAATAAATGTTTCCTCCTCAAGTTTCTTTAAATCTGATGCGAGGCACCGCATCTATCATTCACGGGAATCTGGAGTCATCAGGGACACTGCCCCCAGCCATGCACTGGATCTCTCAAAACCCACATTGTTTGCAAGTTAGAAAGCTCTATATAACCTTATGATTTCATTTCTATGAAATGACCCAAGAGAGAGAATTTCTAGAGACAGAAACAGATCAGTGGTTGCCTGGGGCTGGTGATGGGAGCAGGGATTAACTGCAAACAGGCAAAAGGCATCACGGTGGGGTGATGGGAACGTGCTAAATCGAGACTGTGGTAATGATTGCATAATTCTGTAAATATACTAAAAATTGTTGAATCATGCACTTAAAATGCATGAAATGTAAATTCTACCTCATTAAAGCTGTTAAAAAATAAACACAAGGGGTAAAAAAGTCATGGTATAATCAAGTCTCTATTTCTAAGCTTGCCCGAAAACATTCTTTCCCCCCCTTGCCTCCCCACCCACAGGCACAGCAGCGTCGGAGACCAGTCTACACTCCCCCGAGGCGCGGGGGCTTGCTGCTCCTCAGCCTGATGCTGCGGGAGACTCCCACAGTCACAGTACGATGTGTCCTGTCCCAGTCAGGGCCACTGAGGTGGGGACTCAGGAATCGGGCCCAAGAGGGGCTGCTGCACTCAGGCAGCTTGAGGATTGAATCCCCAGTGCTGCTCCTGTAGCTGGAAATAGCCTCAGCCTTCAAAGCAACCTGCAGCACCATGTTCTTCTACACGAGTCACTACTGGAGGGTGTTTTCTAAAATGGTCCTCAAAATAGAAGCCGTCATTTTCAGGCCTGTTGAAAAAGCCCTTGTGTGAGATGGAAGGCTCACCCCGCACCCCCCCTGCACACGGGGCCTGCTGTTAGGAGGAAACGCATGGGGTGTGGATCCAGGGAGCAGCGGGAAAGCAGATGTTTGAGATAGAAAAGCCGGAAAGCGGGACTTCTTCACTGTGTGCAGATGTGACTGGGAGGTATCTGCTGTGACAGGTTCAATCACTCAGTCATTCATTCAGGGGTGGCGTCTAAGTCAGCAAACACAGACGCAGCCCCGGGGGATGCTTGTCACCTGCTGGCAGGAAGAGCACGTAAACACCACTCAGAGGGCAACGCCAGCCTGGCCTGTGCCGTGACAGGGATGAGAGGGCCTGAGACAGGGGCTGACTACAGGCCAGGGCTGTGCACTGTGAGTGTGTCTGTGGGAGGTGTGTGTGTGTGTGAGATGTGTATGGGTGTGTGTGCAAGAGAGCAAATGCATATAGTGTGTGTGAGATGTGTGTGTATGAGTGTGTGGTGTGAATATGTGTGTGTGAATCTGTGTTAGTGTGTGCTCTGTATGTGTGTGATTTTGTTAGTGTGTGTGCTGCGTGTACATGTGTGTGAGTGTATGTGTGTGAATTTGTGTGCTGTGTAAGTGTATGTGTGTGTGACTTTGCATTAGTGCAGGTGCTGTATGTGTGAGTGTATGTGTGTGAATGCATGTGTGTTGTGTGAGTGTATGTGTGCGAGTGTGACTTCGCGTTAGTGTGTGTGCTGTGAGCGTGTGGTGTGTGTGCGAGTGAGCAGTGGTGGGGACGTGGGGAGGTAGCTGCAGATGGCCTGTGAGCAGGATGTTAAACAAAACAAACAGCTGAGGTGGGGGAGATAATCCTGGAAAAAATTTGTAAAAAATCTCCTAAAAGATCAAGAAACCCCAACTGTTAATATCAACATGCTAAAACGCACCCTGAATGTGCCCCAGGCCATAGCCCCCAGTGTCCCACGGATGGATAGTTCACTGAGAGCCCAGGGCCCTGTGAATGCGCTGAAATGGTGGGCTGGGGGGAGAAGAACCAATCCCAGGAAGTAGTTAACTGTCGGAGGTGGAGAAGGTCAGAAACTCATTCAGGAACAAGTAGTCACCGACAGGCTCTCCCCTGAAGCCACGGGACCTTGCAGGGAGCCCATGTGTGCTCTACAACATAATCACTCAAGATGGGATGGAGGAACTCTCACCGTCCCACTCCCAGAAGCTGGAGGGCTGCACCTGCCAAGACAGGGAGTCCAGCGGGAAGGAAAATGTCCAGCTGAAATGGAGAAGTAGGGCCTGGAGATCCGGCTTGCAGGCTGAAGGTGAGCTGGAAATTACCCGGCCAGGGAGGCTTTAATTGTGGATTAACTTTAAGGAACACAGTGCAGAAATTAAAATAAGGTAGCATACGACACATTAGCGAAGACAGCTGGAGCCATCAGGATTCCAGACAAAGGAGGAAGACTGCATTCTGGAGTTGAGAAACACGTGCAGGCACAGAGAGAAGAGGAGGGGCGGGAGTGACAGAGGTGTGGGGTGCACAGCACACCGAGCTGGTCCGCCTCTTGGGTGGGCACGGTCAGGACTGATACCCAAACTCACCTGAATATTCTAACTGCAAGAGGACAAAGGAAGTGGCACTTACCTGGGGGGAGATACTGGCAGTGCCCAGAGGAATTCACCAAGACGTTGGTGTGGAACGTGGCGTCAAATCGTTCGTCAGCACTGGAAACAGGAAAAGGGTTTCATGAGCCCGAGTGACCAGGCGGTGCATCTTCCCCAGTGCCCTTGGGGCTGTCGTCGGCTCCTGTCTGCACTCGGGCAACCCACACCTGGCCTGTGAGCACCACGGTG
This sequence comes from Avahi laniger, assembly GCA_963575035.1. Taxonomy (NCBI): domain Eukaryota; kingdom Metazoa; phylum Chordata; class Mammalia; order Primates; family Indriidae; genus Avahi; species Avahi laniger. The sequence continues at coordinate 7,016 of CAUYSK010006911.1, read as the reverse complement.
GGTCTCCCAGGAAGTCTTCTCAGAGCACAGCTTGGAGGCAGCCAGTGTCTACCCCATTTCCATTTTCACATTAACTGTGACTTTTCTCTTAACGTGTACAAAGCACAGCTCTTAACCAAAACGAGACCTGAAAATGACTTAGGAGGACAGGGGCAGAAACAGGCCCTACTGAATAGGGGGAGCACGCTGCTTCCCCAGAGCCCCGTGGGGCGGGAATTCTGACCTGCTGCATTCAGAGCTCTAGTTCCAGCCTCTCAAGCGGGGCCCACGCTTGGTTGGTGCTTAATACATGTATCTTGAATGACCAAAACTGCACCAGATGGCCCACAATTAGTGATGACAAGAAGGACGGGGTAGGGCAGAAGGCAGCAGAATTAAGTTCAAGTTTTAGATGAATGCACCTCAGCCCCCTCCCCTGCCCATGTTCAAGTGTCCTGCAGCCAGGAGTTAACAACTTGTATAAAGGAAACACACACACACACACACACACACACACACACAGAGGAAAAAACAACAGCAATTAAACCAACAGCCTGCATTAACATGTCTTGGATTTTCTGTATTCCAATGCTTTGCCATCTGGAGTCCTGCTGTCCCTGGAGGGATTGCCTCTCCCAGGGCTAGTCAAGTCCCAGACATAATAAAAAACTTGATCATGAGCTCCCCTTTCAAATACAAATCAGTCAGTCCAGAGCTCACTCCCCCAAATATCTCCTTCATCAGGCTGTTATGCTTGGGGTCACCACCTACCTGCCCTCATCACCCCAGGGCCGGGTACCAGCCAACTAGGGAGAGTCCTCTGCCCCAGAGCCTGCAGAAGTCATTCAAACTGGCCAGTCCTAAAGCTAAGCGTGCTTACGCTGCCTCTCCCGTTCCTTCCTGCAGAAACCACAATGAAGTCTCCTACCTGGGTTTTCCCCACTCCCTCTGCCACCTGACCAACCCCGGTGTCCCCAGCGTGGCCCTGCGTGGTGTGCCAAGCCTCCTGCTTGTAAGGAGGGGTAAGTAAATCCTTCCTTCATGACAGTCATTTCTGGGTCTCTATGTCTTACCACACCTGATTTAAACAAACCCCCGGTACCCTTAAAACACAGCTGTACATGTAAATAAAAATAAACCACCTCCAGAAAACACAGGCAGCCACCCAGGGGCCAGTACCACAGACTCAAGTTCCCCGCACTTTGGCACCTGGGGCCCTGGTGAGAACTTCCCCCCACTACTGTGCCCAAGGCCCTCCCAGAGGAAAACTCAGGATCATGAGACATTTGAGGACAGTCTTCAGCATGAGACACATAAGCAAGAACAGGACACAAAAATGATCCAGAAAAAGCCAATGAAAAGACTGAACAATTACTTCATTTAAAAGTAATATCCTCCAAAAATTCAAGAGGATATTGCCATCAGAAAAACAGAGAGCAATATGTAAATTAATGATGTGACTTATAAAATTACTGTATAAATGGGTGGGAGGTTAGGCTGATAGAAATCACAGGAATAAAACGTCGGGCACAAAGGAGGGACGGCTCAGAGGATAAGGCCAGGGGAACTCGCTCCATTGCCAGAAGCATCAGGAGCCAACAGGGAGAGTGGGAGGGAGAAAATTACCAAAGAAATAATGCAAAGATGCTTCCTAGAACAGAAAGAAACCACCCAAGCATGAAGGCAAAAAAAAAAAAAAAAAGCCACTTTCAAGAATGTTAAGGCCTCAGAGAGCTGGTTTCCCATGTATATTTCATTGGTCAGCTTCGGAACAATGAGCATGAAAACCAAGAGAGAAGAAATACACTTTTAGATTAAACCTGGAGATCAAGAAAAGGAATTTCCACAACGAGCTGGGCAGTGGACCTAGAAAAGGGTGGGTCCAAATCAGAGCCAGATGTTGGGGTCCTGGGGAGAGAATGGAGCAGATTCAGGACAGAAAGAATAAACATCATGAGTTTGATCAAGGACACATTTTAAAAAATTCTTGCAATAAGAAAAAAGGCAACCAGGCCTGGTGCGGTAGCTCACACTTGTCATCCCACCATTTTGGGAGGCTGAAGCAGGAGCAGGAGGATCACTTGAAGCCAGGAGTTTGAGACCAGCCTGAGAACCAAGCAGACCCCATCTCTACAAAAAATAGAAAAATTAGCCGGGCATCGTGGCACATGCCTTGTGGTCCCAGCAACTCCGGGCGGTGGGGTGGGGGGAGCTGAGGTAGGGAATCACTTGAGGCCAGGAGTTGGAGGCTGCAGTGAGCACAATGCCACTGCACTCCAGCCTGGGTGACAGACTGAGACCCTGTCTCAAAAAAATAAAAATAAAAATAAAAAAGAAAGCAACCAAAAACTCCATGAAAAAACTGTACAAGGAAGTCATGATTTGAATATGACACAAACAAAAATGTGATGAAGTTTAAAAGAAGGAAGGAAGAACGCAAGGGAGGGAGGGAGGCGACCTTGTCACAAAAAGATAGTCCTTTGAGATGCAAAAGGACACACCCACCCCTCACTTCCAAACACACACAGGGAGAGAGCAGTAGGATCAAGAGTAAATATTCTTTGCTTAACTGCAGTCTGTATCCGACTGTATCAGTGAGTCACTTTATAAACAGTGACTAGGCACAAAATAGCTGAAACCATGGGCCTTCACAAACTCATCCTGGGTAGTACCATGATTTTCAAGCTGGGCTCTTTGGAACCCTGAAATTCTGTGGAGGTGCCTCAAGGTTCCTGCCAATGTTTGACTCCAATAATTTCTTTTTCTTGGATTTGAAAATGGCAGTAAAAGTCAACACACACTTAAGTGGCCGTTAACAAAATTTTAACTCTTCAGAGACTACCAATATATTAATTTAGGTGGCCCGTTTAACTCCCTTTCAGTAGAAGTTAAACTAAAATGCTTTTTGCCATGAATGTCCATGCATTTGAACTCTTGTAAAGAAAGGAGTCACCAAATGAGATCTCCATTGCTCTTTTTATTCAAGTTCGTGCCTAAAATCATACTGCAGTGAACCTGTCCCAGCCCGGGCATGTTTTCCCACTGCCATTCTCAGTGGCAGCAAGACAGAAAGTGTGGTCTGATGCATGGGGCAGGGCACAAAGCATTGCTTATTTTAAGCTTGAGTTTCTTCCTGTATTTTTATATTTTTATAAAGACTGTGAGCATCTGTTAGATCAGTGATTCAACTTTGAAAAAAAATAAAACACAAAAAAACCCAGTTTCTACGAGCTTTTCCTTCAAACATTTGAATCAATTTAATTGAAGAGACTCTCAAGATCACAAGGCAAATGGGTAAAAACAAGGTTAAAAACTGTTGCCATTAGCAACAGTTTACCTGGGTGACTCAGTGATTTCTGAATATCGTTCATACAAACAGAATATTAGGATACATGGAATTGTGTGACACTGGAATTGCTATCAAAATCCAAATCTTAATATTCATCATGGCAGTTTCATGGTTCTTTCCCATGGGCAAAGTGACTTTACAAATAAATAATATAAAAGTAAACTCTCGTAATAAAGATTTGTGCTCATACTACTTTATCTGGTTTGAGCACTAAGGCTGGAGATAAGATGTGTTTAAAAAAAGGCCCTGCTGCTAAAATCTGAGTTTGAAAACAGCTGAGGCAGGAATGAGGTACCTCTGAAACAAGAGTGGCCAAAACCATCGCGAGGACCTCGGTGGCCACAGCGTTGGTACGAATTACCGCGTGGACTGGCACTGTGCACACAGGGATGCCAGCTAACAGCGCCTACAAGGCCGTGTGCTAATAATGCAGCCTCACAGCTGCTGAATGCCCTTCACCGTGGAAATGGGGAGGGAGCTAAGGGATTCATTTCACTCCTTGCTCTGCTTTTGTGTGTATGTGAAATTTTCTGTATTAAACAATTTAAAAATGGTCAAATATATATGTTTTCTTGACTGCTAGAAGACACATGCATTTGCGGAGTTCTTAAGGCTGCCAGCCCGAGGCCCTCAGGCCTTGCAAGCACTGCCTTTCTCGAGCTGCCTCTGTCCCCTCGAGCTGGCCAGCAATGACATGAGCTTACTCTTGGTGCGAGGAGAGCTCTGAGCCCCGCCCCCACCACAGAGGGGATGACTGGGGCCAAGGCCAATGTAACTCAGATATTCAGGATGCAAGCTCTTTGTTCCCGCGGGTGGTCAGGAGGAGAAGCGTCTGGACAGGCTCTAAACAGGGGAAGAGCTCCCGCAGGCAGAAATGAGTGTGGATACAAGCCCCTGGCAGAGTGCATGGTCGGACCACACACCTGGAGATAAACCAGAATGAGGGAGGCTCCAGGAAGATCTGGTTGGCCTGGACCGTGGGGTGAGTGAGATGCTATCCCCTAGCAGTGAGGCTAGAAAGAGGGCTTGGGGTCGTGCCAAGCAGGGCTCAGGGGCCCAATCCTCATGGGATTACACGCTGTGACATCGGTGGCAGCATGAGCAGGGAAAGCCCGTGGGGCACATGTGGACCCTGTGGGTCTGGCTTAGACCCTTCCCTCCTCTGCCTCCCCTGGGGTCCCACGGAGTACCTGATTCTGTCCCCACAAAGGGCTGCTGGCCCTGGAACAAGAGCCCTCTGGTCCCAGCCTCAGTGTTGCTTCCTGTCTCAGCATGGAGGGGCTCAACCCTAAGCTAGGGAGGTGACAGTGACCCTGCCATCCACGGAGCAGGCGGCATCTGACCCAGGAGCCCAGCCGTCAGCATCCTGAGGGAAAAAAACAGAGGCGGCCCAGCCACCAAAGAAGCCCAATAAGACTAACCCACACTAGGGCCTGTGCTCACCAGAATGAGACTCTGCATTCAGCTAAAATGATATATATAGAAAAAAGAAAAAAAAAAAGGGAAGAAAAAGAAGAAAGAAAGAAAAGAAGAAAAATCCAGGAACACTGCACTTCTGCAAAGAGGTTACCATGTGGGCTCTGGATGACCCTGGTTAATAAGATTTCCTGTGAAATCAGTCCTATTCCTTCTGAGCTCTCATCATCCTCAAAACACTGAGAGAAAGAAGAGTTGAAGAGATGAAAATGAAATCTATCTAAAAAAGCACGGAAAGAGGAAGCTCATTTATCTCAGAAAAGAATGGATCTAAGATGCCATTTATTTTAAATCTCCTAAGGAAAAAAAAAACTGCCAATTCCATGTGAAGACACAAGGTTGAGATGCTATTGTAAATTATGTCCACATTTTAGAGGAAAAACATGTCTGTTTAGAATAGATGAATTGTGTTAAAAGAAAAGGGTGGGAGGAGATGGAGATGTCCTGTCATAAATACTTTAATTTAGCTTTATATTTTAATGTAAAATGCTAAGAGTCTGCAACTGGCAATGTGGCCTGCCATAGTCCATGACCAGAATGTCTTGAGCAGAACCAAATTTTTGTGGTTATTTCTACCTGCCAGAGACTCCGGGAGGCAGAAGTCTGGGGCATTGGCAGGAGGCTTCCAGAAGAATCCATTCTGGAATCTTTTCTTTATCCACAAATATACATGGTACACGAGATATAACATGGATGTAATTACAGCAACTAAAACAATTGGCCATATAGCTGGATAGATTATAACCATTTATAAATAACATAGGTTAATGTTATCACAGCATGAATCAAGTTTCTGGACTCCCTATTTTATTCATTGAGTTATATATATATATGTCTGTCCCTGACACAGGACAATATTATCTTAATCTTACAGCATTATGCAAGTGTTGATATTTGGCAAGGTAAGTCCCTCAACTTGGTTCTTTTTCTTTAAAATTACCTTAGCTATTCTTAACCCTTTGTCCATCATTGTAAATTGGAAGATCTCTTTGTTACAATGCCATGAAGACCCGGTTGAGACTTTAGTTGGAATCACATTAAATTTAGTTTGGGAAAATTTGACATCTTTATAATAATCGATTTTTCCCAGGCATAAATATGATATAACTCAACATTTATGTAGGTTTTTCTCAGATTTGATAATTTTTAATAATTGCAGATTTTGGAAATAAAACTTCTTAAATTACATTTTCTGATTGTTCTAACAACACAGAAATACATTTGATATTTTTATAGAGCTTGTTTTGTAGCCAACACATTTTGTAGATAGTCTCTAGGGGTTTTCTATGTTAAAAATATGGCCTATAAATGACAATAATTCATTAATTTATTTCTAATCTTTAAATAGTTTATTTACTTTTCTTACTATTTAAATTCATATGGTCGCTACAATATCTTTAAAAAGTGATGTTAACTGATGTCCTTATTTTGTTCCGCATATAGAAATTTCTAATGTTTCGGCATTAAATGAGCTTTTGGTAAAGACCCTATGTCAGGTTAGATGAGGGTCCTTGCAATTCATGAATGGTTGTTAAATAATATCAATTGATTTTTCTCTAGCTACCAGGACAATTGTTTATTCTGTCTGCTTCATTCTTTTAGTAGGATGAATTATATTAATGGATATCTTGAAAGTTAAACAAAACTTGCATTCCTAACAGAAATTTAAATTTTTTAGGATTTATATTTAAATTATTGCTTCATTTGGTGTGCTAATATTGTAGTTCTAACAGTGTAGTATGTTCAAAAGTGGAACATATACTGAGTGGAACTTGCCTGTAAACTCACATTTTTAAATTTCTTTTTAAAAATATATTGATTAAGAGAATGAAGAGACAAGCCATAGACTATGTTTATAAAAGATATATTTGATAAAGGGTACGTTATATTATCCAAAATAAACAAAGAACTTTTAAAATTCAAAAATAAGTATACCAACCCAATTAAAAAATGGACCACAGACTTTAACAAACACTTCATCAAAGAAGATATATAGATGCAAATTAAGCATATAAAAAGATGCTCCACATCATGCCATCAGGAAAATGAATATTGAAACAACATTGACAAGCCAGTATGCATCTATGTGAATGGCCAAAATCCAGAACACTGAGAACACCAAATGCTGACAAGGATGTAGAGCAACAGGAATTCTCATTCTTTGGTGGTGGAAATGCAAAATGGCACAGCTGCTTTGGAAGACAGATTGGTG
>CAUYSK010006909.1:0-13635 GCA_963575035.1 Avahi laniger | reverse complement strand
GACAATGCTAGTGGGTGCAAAGTGCTACCTCATTGTGATTTTAATTTCATTTCCTTGGTGACTTATGATTTTGAGAGTATTGTCATGTGGTTCTTCTCCATTTTTTTATCTTCTTTTGTGAAGTTCTGTTTGTATCTTTTTATCTTCTTATTAATAGGTTGCTCATCTTCTTCTTATTGAGTTGTAAGAGTTCTTTTTATATTTTGGATACATGCCCTTTGTTAGATATGTATTTTGAAGATATTTTCTCCTAATATATATGATTTGCCTTTTTACTTCCCTCACTCATGTCTTTCTAAGAGTAAAAGTTTGATTTTGATGAAATGTACTTTATCAATTTCTTTTCTTTTGTAGATCTTGTTTATCGTGTCCTATTTAAGAAATCTTTGACTGATCCAGGTCACAAAGATTTTCTTCTATTTTATTTTCCTGGAATTTTTTTTTTTTTTTTTTGAGGAGAAGGAAAGAGAAGTTTATTACTTTGCCATCAGATGAGGAGATTGACAGACTCCCGTCTCAAAGCACCAACATCCTCCTTCTGAGCAGAAGTACAGAGCTTTTAAAGGTTCTGATCAGTCCCATCTTTGGCTAAGACAATCTCATTACTTCCACCTGAATTAATCCCATCTCCTATGGCACAAAGAACAAAGGATACTCCCCTACCCCTCCTGACCACTGGCCCGAGGCAGGGATGCAGGTCCAAGCTCTCCAAAAGGAGTGGGGGATGTTTTAAAGAGACATAAAACATTTTTCCCATTTTTGAAGCCATTTCTTCTGTTACATATTCCCCCCGTCAATATTACCCTTCCATATCTATGGGAGGAGGGGTGATGTAGTCATCAAGCTACTTCCTGCTGAATCAGCGTGATGTCCTAGATGGAAGGTTTATACTTATGTATGCCAATGCAAAGCTTAGGCAGTATATTTACAACAACAGATTACCAGGTGGAAAAAGTCAAGCAATAACTACAACAGTGAGAATTGACAAGGCAAAATGGACTGTTGCCTTGCACACAATGCAACCCTATATCTAACCCAGATATAGGATTGGGTTAGAAAAGAAACATGGGACCTCTGAGTGCAGAGCTATTGGTTGCACACTGTGGGTGATCCCAGAGACTGGCTTCTGCAAATTCATAAATCATATACAGCACCAAACAAGGTTTAGGATGAAAAACCCAGCAGTAAGACAGATCAACAGAGTAGGCAATGGCCTGGGGAAATCCTCACTATGGAGATATTCCTCTATCTTATAGACAGAACAAATAACCAAAGAAAGATTAGCAAAAATATAATCATTTTCATTTTTTTCTTTTTCTCAAAGAGATACTTTAGATTGCCTAAAGGTTGGCCCCTCCACTATGGGCTACACCTCTTTACTTTGGTATGATGGACCCAAGCTTTCACTTCTGACCATTTTAATGAGGTGTGAGTTGTTAGAAGCACTTCATAGGGTCCCTTCCACTTCTCTGCTTCCACCTGGGGCAGGGACCTGCAAGAGGCAAACTCATGCGTGGTGGTTAATACTTGACCCACTCATCTGACATATTGCTTTACTCTGCTTTCTTTACTCATGGTTACATTACCACACTTATCTCTGGGTGCTAGGAAGAGTCTCTCATAAACTTTCTTAGGGGCTTAAGTCAAGCCTGCTTCTAAAGGGCTACCCTTATCCAGAGAACGGCAAGTGGCAATACCATATTCCACTTTAGATAGGTTTCCTGCATCAATTCCAGGGCTTTGCTTACTTGCTAGAGTACCTCTACCACAAAGGAGGGTCTGTTACCACTCTTGCAAAATGTCCAGAGTTCTGTGGAGTGTGTTCCTGGGACCTGTTGACAATAGTGTGTCTGTTGATAGTCTCACCATAGGAGTAGGAGCTGTTGAGCTGTCTCTGCAGCTGTCTGTCCATGGTCTCCATCACCAACATGTCATTCTCTATCTGCTCGGCCTCTTTCCCTGGACTGCCAATGCCCATTATCCTGTTGTCCTTTGAATCTCACTCCTGCTGCGTGCTGGTATATGTGTATGGGAACTCAGCAAAGGCCCTTTCTCCGGCCTGTAGCTGCTGGTAAGAGCCCATCTAGGAACCTTGGAAGTTCTCTCTATTCAGGTAGGACAAGCCTCTATGCAGCCTGAAAAGGTACCTACCAATACAAATCTAAGCATCTGAGTAAAACTGCCAATCCTTGAAAGGCTGGACCCCCACATATTGGGCTCCCTGTGTAGTAGCCTGCCTTCCTGTCCTTGGACGGTCTCAAGCACATACACAGTCCATTGCAAAGAGGATCCTCCCAAATGAGCCCCCCCATCCCCAAATCCATTAAGGCATCACGCACCAAATATGTGCATTCATGTTGGTGCCTCATAAGAGGCCAAACCAAAACTTCAGGTAGGAGAACGAGTCCACGAGAATTCTGCCTCCACTTAGTTGATTACCATTTAAGCTCTTCAGCTGCTGCTGCTGCTGCCTCACTGCTGCGTGGCCCCTCCCCCACCGTTCCCCGCCTGGCTCACAGAGCACTGGGCGTGGCTGGTGCTGGGGTTGGAATGGCTGCTGGGGGAAGGAGCCTCCTGGACCGCTTCTCTCCGTGTGGCCCCAGGTGAATCCCCCAGCCCATCCCCCTCCTTCCTTGTCTGAATCCTGTACTTAAAAAAACATTTTCTCTCGTGGGGGCTTCTTGCTACCTGGAGGCTTTTGTAACTTTGGACAATGTTCCTTTCAAGATCCTCCTTTACAAAAAGTCAGTCTGGGGTTACTTTTTTGCCCATTTCTTTTGACTGTCTCAAAGGACCCTTTGACTGTTCTTGAACGTTCAAGCCCCCCTATCTGATATTGCTGCAAATTGCCCACCCTGGCTGTGGGTTCTCTCTGACCCAAACTGAGTCTTCTGCTGGGAGAGACCATTCCCAACCCCAAGTCATAATTTACTGGGCATGGGACTGAAGAGTTAATTCACATGGTGCCATCTCAGACCCCTCGCATGGTGCCAAGATGGTGGAGGCGGCAGACATTCCTTCCCTCTTGCAGCGTGCTGCTCAGCAGCGGACTGTGTGCACTCATCCTCCCTCTTGCTGAGTTCACCACCAGGACTGTGAACTACAAACAATATAGGGAATTCCCAACACAAACAATCTAAAATGCCCAGGCCTATCAATCAAATGGGAATTTTCACTTAACGGCCACTTCTCTTCACACTACAGCACGTCGTACATTGGATTATAATAACACCATTTTCTTTGCCCATAGGTTTGTAACTATAAGTTAATCATTCATCTCAAGTTGTCCCAAGGGACTTCCAGAAGGAGCTTCCTTACATTGTAACAAAACTCACAAATTACAAACAGACAATACAGGGGATCCTCAACACAAAAATGCCAGGGCCTATCAAACAAACAGGAATCCAAAGGGGACAAATGCCATCCCAAATGGCACATCAGATGGTGCCTCAAGTGCCCTGCCGTAGGGCTGGAAGTTTCACAAATAGCAATCCAATGGAGATAAACGTCACCTCAACTGGAAAGTTCAAAACCCTTCCCAAATGGACGATCTAATCCCCTCATTCCCTGGGCCTCCAACAAATGCCCTTTCTTTGGGCTGGAAAGTTCAAAATCCCCTCCAATGAGTGGCTTAATACCCCATTCCCTGGGAAACTGTCCCCAAATGGTGGCCTAGTTCCCCTCATTCCCTGGGAATTGCAAATGAACTCCAAATTTCAACCAGGTTCTCTTCCACTCAATTTCGTGACTTCTACCCCTAAAAGGTGAAAGGTGCCGAACACAACCAAGAGGAAGGTCTGAAAATCCCCCAAATGATTGGACTCAGGGTCTTGGGCTACACCCCGGGAACTTGCTTGACAAACAAATGACTGAGGCTGTCCAGACGTTTCCAAATCCATTTCCTTCTTCTGAATTCAGTTCGGGTTGCAGGGAGCCATGTCTACTCCAGAGAAACAGAGACTGGAGTTCCCTGGAGCTAAAACAGGCTCTGGCAGCTGCCGCTGGAACTGTCCCTTGCTCTCTCACCTCAAAAAGAAGTTGCACCCATACCACAGCTTTGACCCAGGGCTGCTCCCTGCCTTTTCTTGCAGTCGTGGGGTGCCATTCCACTGGGGTGCTGATGGGCCCACCCCAGGATGCCAAATTCTGTTGCCGAAAGTTCAGCACGTGTCCCCAAGGCCACAGCAGAAGAACGAGGACAAGTGGTTTGAGAAAAAGAAAAGAGAAACTTTTTAATTTGCCAGCAAATGAGGAGGTTGGCAGACTCTCGTTTCAAAGTACTAATGTTTTCTTCCTAGAATTTTTATAGTTTTAGTTCTTATGTTTAGGTCTATAACTCATTTTCAGTTAATTTTTATGTATGATGTTATGCATGGATCAGAGTTAATTTCTTTTGTACAAATATCCAGTTGTTCCAACACAATTTAGAGACTATCTTTTCTGCATTGAATTACCTTGGCCTGAGAAAGGACTTGGCATACCACAGGAATAGAAAGTGGCCCGAATCTAGTGAGAGAAGAGAGGAGTGTTGTGTAATGATGTGGGAGAGAAAGATAAGGGCCAAATCTTGTAAGGTCTTATGGGCCTTGATAAGAAATTTGAATTTTATTCCAAGAGCAATATAATTGCATCAAGGGTTTTAAGCAGGGGCATTGCATGATCCGATTTACATTTTAAAAAGATGTTTCTCCATCTGTTTGCACCAATCCAGTTAAACTCACTCTGATGAAGGTCACTGATGATCATGCAATGTTAAGCTGAGTTTGATGGAGTTTTATTGTTTATTTAGTGGTACAAAATTTGACCCATAGCTCAGCAGTTCCTAAATTGCCAACCACACATTTGCCTTTTCCCCTCTTCTTGTAAGAGATTGTATAAAACCAGAGCTAATGCATTTTTTTGGATGCTAGCTTATATGCTGCTATTGCCAGAGATTTTTGCCAGGGATATTAAAAATGCTACCTGGTGGTTTATATCCTTTTGGCTTCTCTTTCTTTCTCTATTTCTTTATTGCCAAGGTAAACACTATGCTAATGCCAACAGGAAAAAGCTTAAGAAGGCTTTATAGTTATTAGAGATTGCATTCCTCTTGATGATTTTTATCAGCTTAATTTGAAGTATATGAAATTAGCAAAACAAGAGAAATTTAGAATAGCATTTTTATACTGAAGAAAAATACAATGCATTGTGATCATCCATTAAACACGAAAATAATTAAATTAGCTTAAATAAGAAAAATTTTGATACAAAATACTAGTCTTCACTGTTAGAGTATGTTATAAGAGAAATTGTAGAAATTTCTAATAACAGAATGGATTTGTTTTGACTAATTTTATTGAAGGACTGTTAACTGATTAAATTATCTTTAGATTTATCTTTCCAGCTTAATCACAAAAAGCTCTTTATTTAACTATATATTTGCTCTTAAACTGTAGTGGTTTTTAGTAGATGCTTTAACTTTCAGACTATTAAAAATATTGAAGTTAAGAGATGAAGAAATGAAAGTTAAATCATGTTGTTAAAATAGGTTATCATTTTTTCTTTTACTGATTGAATTCTGTTTGATCAATGTCTCTTGCTGAGCTTATGCATTCTCCAGATAAGTTTCAGAATTTGCATCATAACTCTATAATTTTTCTACCATTGGGATAACATTGGCTAGGAGGATAGATAACTTTTTAAATAAAATGTTGGTACTACTCTTAATTATCTTGGCATTCCTTAATTTTAATTCTTGATATTACCTCCACATTAATCCAAATTTCATTTTAAAGGTTATTTTTAGCTTTTAAATATAAAATTAAGTTTTAGTCTTACAATGTTTTATTAGTGATTGAAATAGCCTTGCTAGAATGGAGGTGGGAAATATTTTATTTATAGAGATATAGAGAAACTTCTATTTCTGGTGGACTAGATATTGCAAACTGCTCCCACCAAAAGTGTCTAGAAATTATGGGAGGAATATCTTCAAAACAAAGATAAAACTGAAACTGGAGTGATGAGTTAGCACTAAAGCCCTGACTTCCCTGGAGGTGTCTGACAATATGAGAAGCAGAGCCTAGGCTTTTGACAGCCTCATAAAGGAATAGGAGATAAGGTATTTTGTCTGGCAAAATGAGCAAATAACTAAGACTCATACATAAAACTAAGATGCTCAGAGGGCTTGACCTGTGGTGAAAGGTTGAACTAGGAAAAAAAAAACACTTCTTGGTGAAGGGACCCAAAAGGAAACTTTTAAAATCTTAGTTCTGGTTACAGGTGAGGGGAAATCTCCTTTGAGAATTCATAATTACAAGCCTATCTGTTTATGAGTTTAGGATTTGAATTTGCAACACCTGCACAATTCAAGAAATGCTATGCTGACAATGTAATTTAAAGTTCTTCCAGGGGGATAGTGCACCAGATTAGTAGAGCACCTACCAGACCAAACTCATTCATTTGGAGAAAGGCATTCTCAATTTACAATTTCTTCAAATTAAGGTCAACCAAATAGTAGCTCACACACACAAGGAAACAAACCACAATCAGCAGAGTCAACAAAAACAACAAACAGTGAATTAGATGAACCACATAGGACCCTAAAATGTTGAATTATCTAATGAAGAATATAATATATTGTGCTTAAAATGTTCCCATAAATAAAAAACATAAATATGATTAAAGGCTAAAATAGTATTTTAAAAATTACATATAGTTGAAAAAGAACTAAAAAGAATTTATAGAAATAAAAATATATTTATTTACATTTAAACTCAGGGAATAAGTTAGATATCAGACCAGATACAATTGAAGAGAAATTAATGAACTAGAAAACAGATCTGAAGACTCATACAGAATTTTTCACAGAGAGGTTAAGAAACATTAAGGATAGGGTAGAGATGTGGAAGACAGAATAAAAAGGTCTGACATATACCTAATTGTAGTTCCAGAATAAAAAAGTAGTGAGGAGAGAAAATATTTTTGACATATCAGATAAAAATTTTCCACAATTGAGAAAAGACAAAAATTCTTAGATTTAGGAAAATTGTAAACAGAGTAAATAAAAACCAATCTTAAACCAGTCACATTGTAGTTAAACTAAAAGCACCAATGACAAGAGAATATTAAAAGCAGCTGTTAAAACAGATAACCATCTTTCAAAGGAACAAAAATTAGAGTGATAGCACAGCAGCAAAAATGGAATCCAGAAGAAAATAGAAAAACATCTTTAATGTATTAAGAGAAAATAAAAGTTAATCTAAAATTGTAAGTCTAGTTAAACTGTCTCTCAAGAATGGCAAAGAAATAAAGACATCTTCAGGTAAACACATATTGAGGGAGTTAATCACCAACAGACTTCACTAAAGGAACTTCAAAACAATTTAGTGCTCAAGGCAAAAATAAAATGATCCTGGTTGAAAGGTCTAATATTCAAGAAAAAAATGATAAGCAAAAAATTGGTAAATATGAGGAAAAATATAAAACAAGCATAAAAATATTTATTTTGTAGTACAATATAGAAAAAATTATTGTATAATAATAACTTATAAAATGGGAGAGAAGTTATTATGGGTTGGATTGTACACCTGACCCCCGAAAGAGGTATTAGAGTCTTAATCCTTTGTGTCTCAGTGTAACCCCTTATTTAGAAATACGGTCTTTACAAAGGTAATCAAGTTAAAATGAGGTCATTAGGGTAGACCCTAATCTAATATGACTGGTGTCCTTAAAAAAGGGGGAATTTGGGTGCAGGGAGAAGACGTACACACAGGAAGAAAACCATGTGAAGATGAAGGCAAATATACTGGTGATGAACCTCCCCTGGAAATACGACTGATTTCACCTCTGGGGCAGGAAAAGTACAGAATGATCTTGGAACATCTTCATACCAGAAAGCAAGGAAGTGCACAAAGATTCAACTAAAAGGTTCATAAACTCATCTGATTAATCTACTCTGGCCAAAGATGGGGAAATTTATACATCAATAAAGATAACAACTGCAATGGATTGAAATGTATCAAATATATTTAATGTCAGAAGATTGATATCATACTAATTATTTATGATTTACAGAAATAAACTCATTGTTTACCTTTGGAGGATCTATAAAATTATCTCATTATTTTGAAAATAATAAAAAAAGAAAAAAATCAAAAATAACCTTTATATTTCCTAAAAGATTTCCTGAGTCTTCAGACTTACAAATAATTATCATGGGAGTTTTGTTTCATAGACTGATTCCAGGAAATAAATGTAGAAGAAGTTGTGAGAACTGAACTATCATAATTTTTTAAACCTCCTGATGAATTCATGAATCCAAGTAATGATCACCAATGACAGATAAGACCATAGAAAAGAGAGAAGCCAGACATTATATAAATCCTAGTAGAAGTACAATGTACCATATATGAGATGGTCTTGCCAAAACACACAAACAAACAAAAAAAATGAAACAAAAAATAACTCAAAAATTGAACGTAAATCTGATCAAGGCTCTGGGTCTAGCTAACAATTTTCAGGAAATACAAAGGGACAGAGGACTATGTTAACCAATTCCCTGTGAATGTAGTAAGAAAATCCAAACTGAAGAAAACTATAGGACAAAAGACCTAGTTTATTCAATATACATTTTTTTTTTAAAAAAAGAAAAATAAAAGAGATGGAAGGAGAACATACAGATGAAGAGATTTAGGAGACATATCAGCCATGACATATCAATATTATTTATATATTTATTTTTTAAAGTAAAAAATGTATTAAATCATCAGGGAAATAGTAACATTGACTGAAGATCTTATGTTAAAGATTCACTTTTAACTTAAAAAATTAATGGTGGTGTTGTGGTTGTGTTAAAAGAAGAGCACTTCAAAATGATCTGTGACCTGGTGGTGGTAGAGATGGGGCTGTTTAGGGAGAAATAACTAAAGGTCTAAATAGAGAGTAATTGGCCATATATTGGTAATTACCACAGCTGAGTCATTGGTATATTGAGTTAATTCAGTTTTATAAGCTGAAAAATTCTGTGCTAAAAAAGTTAAAAGTAAAATGATAACAATCTTAAATTCATAATATGATGGTAAGAATATAAATATTAATTATACTTAATAGTAAAAGCGAAGATTTCTAGTTCCTAAATGGCAGCATAGAGGCAATCTGGCTTCATCTCCACCCCTAGAAAGCCAAAAACAAATATATAGTGCTGACATTATCACCAGCAATATACTAGAACTCAAATAAAAGGATGAGCAAGTTCCTGAAGCTACAAAGAAGTGAAAAAACTCCAAGCAGATGGTAAGAGAATCAGATTTCCATATCCTTGATGCCACTTCCCCTCGTTTGCCTGGCATTAAGCATGCAGAAACTTCCTCCTGATTCATGGTTTCTACACTTAAAAAAGTGAAACTGAGGTGGGTAACCAGCTTCCCCACCATCTTGGATTTTCATAATGTTTTCCATAGAGGTTGTAGCAATTTGCAGTCCCACCAACAGTGTATAAGTGTACCTTTTTCACTGCATCCACACCAACATCTATTGTTTTTTGGCTTTTTAATAATGACCATTCTGACAGAAGTAAGGTTGTATCCCATTGTGGTTTTAATTTGTATTTACCTACATTTTTTAATGGTTTTATTGGCCATTTGTATACATTCTTTTGAAAAATGTCTATTCATGTCTTTTGCCTACTTTTAAATGAGGTTTTTTTGTCTGTTTGTTTTTCTTGCTGATTTTTTTGAGTTCCTTGTAGATTCTAGATATTAGTCCTCTGCTGGATGTATAGTTTGTGAATATTTTATTCCCTCCTATAGGTTGTCTATTTACTCTGTTGATTATTTCTTTTGCTGTGGAGAAGGTTTTTATTTTAATTAAGTCCCATTTATTTGTTTTTGGTTTGTTGTATTTGCTTTTGGGATTTTAGTCACAAATTCTTTGCCTAGGCCAATATCTAGAAGAGATTTTCCTAAGTTTTCTTCTAGTTTTATGGCTTCAGGTATTATATTTAAGTCTTTAATCCATCTTGAGATACATCTTGAGATACATGTATGTATCCACTATGTATTCGGTACCATGCTATTTTGGTTACTATTGTCTTGTAGTATAATTTGAAATTGGGTAATGTGATGCCTCCAGATTTGTTGTTTTTGCTTAGGATTGCTTTGCCTATTCAAGCTCTTTTTTGATTTCATATGAAATTTAGAATTATTTTTCCTAATTCTGTGAAGAATGGCATTGGTATTTTGATGGTAAGTACATTGAGTCTATAAATTACTTTGGATATTATGGACATTTTAACAGTATTGAGTCTTCTGATCTATGAGCATGGGATGTTTTCCCATTTATTTGTGTCGTCTGTGGTTTCTTTCATCAGTATTCTCCTTGTAGAGATCTTTCATCTGCTTGGTTAAGTATATTCCTAGGTATTTTATTTTTGGCAGCTATTGTAAATGGTATTCAGCTCTTGATTTGATTCTCAGCTTGGCTGTTACTAGTGTATAGAAATGTTACTGATTTGTGTACATTAATGTTATAACCTGAGACTACTGAACTTATTTACCAATTCTAGGAGTAGAAAGGATTTTTTAAACAAGACTTAAAAGACACAAACCCAAAAGGAGAAAGACTTATTAGATTTGACATTGGTATCTTTTTAAAAAGAGATTACATTTACAACATATATTCATGATAAATGAATCAATAGAATTTATAACTCAATAGATAACAAAAGATCAATTACATATATGTAAAATTGACAAAGGAGATGAAACAGCCACTCATAGAAGGCAAAAGTAATTGGCCAATAAACATAAAAACAAAACTTCAAGAATAATCAGGGAAATTCAAAATCAAATAATGAGATATCATCCACACATCTCATGTTAGCAAAAATTAAAGAGAGCTGCAATTCCAAGTGTCAGTGAGGAAGCTGACCAACGTTGATTAGTTAATCTACTTCTAGGTATGTACCTATGTTCAGAAACTCTATCACATGTGCAAGGAACATGTACAAGAAAATTTACAGTATCATTGTAAAAGCAAAATATCGGAAATAAATGTCTATCATAAGCAAAACTGATTTTAAAAAGTTGTGTATTATCACAATAGACTACTATCAAGCAATGAAAATTAACTATATTCTCAAGTGTTAACATGAATGAATCTCATAAATGTCAAGTTTAATCACTCATAAATATATTAACAACATTGCTAAATATAAAATTCAGCCAAAAATTCCTAAATACAAAATTCAGAGTAGTAATTATGGGTTGTGGAGAAGTGGGCACGTTCATAACAGGGTATGAATGAGTTGTTAATATTTTGTTTCTTAATCCAATTGGTGGGTGTATGGGTATTTATTATGTTACAAAACTTTTATATGTATTATATATTCTATGATTAATAAAAATACTAAGAAATATAGGTAGAAAAATATGAATATATGCACTGAGTTTCTTGAATGAATGAACTATGCTAGACCCTCGAAAGGAATATCACACTGAACATAGTTTTTAGCTTAAATAGACCTAGAAACCTATCTGAGAAAACAGACATTGAACAAGTAGTTACCATAATTCCAGATGATTTGCCATTTCCCAAACATACAATTTTTTTTAAAATGAATTCATCCCTTTTTTTGACTCTGCCTACTCTTCTCTTGACCCGTCTTCCTCCATGTAAGGCTCTGTGACTATAGGTTTTCCTTGATGTCTCCTGTGGTATTGATCTTGCCTTTATCTCTGATATCAATGTGTTTTATTTTTTAACCTCTAAATTGCAATTAGCAGTTTACTTTTCTGTTTCTGCCAACAATCTGTGAGCTCCTTAAAAATAAGGAGCACTTAGTATCTATCCACTGTCATGGCACATTATCTATGTTGAAAAGCTGTGTGGACATGCAAAAAGTGAAGTACTGAGGCAATTATGTAGATAACAGGACTCAATTGAAAGTCATACACAAAAACCTTTGCCTTAAAAACTAAAATATTGTTGGGCCAAGCTTGTTTTAACATAGCAAATATAAACACAGTTATAGTTACCACCAAAGGTTTTTTGTTGTTGTTGTAACACAAAATAACTTATGTGTTTTAAAGGATATTTTCTTTTTTAGAATTTCTTTGTTGAAATACTGGCTTCCTCCTTTGTATGCAACTTCTTTTATATGACATCAAAATAAATAGGTAAAGTTAATGGAGAATTCAGAAAATTTTGATGAAAACATTCTTATTCAAAGACAATTTTTATACATTTGATTCTTGCAGAATTTTGTTCATCATCAGCCAAATTTCCTGGAAGAAAACCTTTTCTTTTAGAAGTATGTCAGTAAGGAAAACATTAGTATTTTTTAAGTTAGTGTTTTTCTCCTTGAGTTGATACATTATAAGAACTTCTCTCTGAGTTGCTTTATATGTATAGGTATTTATATCTTTTCATAGCATTAACTTTTTGCTATAAATTTAGTTACTACTTCAGATAATGTTTTCCTTTAGTATAATGTAAGTTTTTTTCCAAAATACTCCCAAGGATTAAGTCTTGCCAAATAAAATTTTCAGAAAATCTATTTGATACTTATCCTGGGACACTTCTGATTAAAAAGACCCCAGTATGTTATTATTAAATTCACTTGTATGCAAAAGCAACTTGAAATTGAGGTTGCAGTTTTGGTATTATATACACTTGGCCAAAACATATTACAAAAGATACATTATCTGCTGCCCTGTGACTAAAAATTTTTTCAAGGTTTCCTGCACCAAATAATCTCCAAGCACATACACATTTGAGAAAATACTAAATCAAATATGTTAAAATCATAAAAGCACAGATGAATTTAGTTTTGCATAATACTACCAGTGACTGCGATCTGGCTTTTGTCTTAAGACTTGCTCTCACAAAGTCATATCCTATTCCCATTATCAGGACTACAATGGCTTTTATTAGATCACCTCATCAACACAGAGAGAGGAAGGCAGCAATTTGGTACATGTAATTCAAAAGAATTTCTTTGAGAATTCTTTGAAGTAATATCAGAAAGTTCCCTTGATTTCTGCCTTAAAAGAAAATTGGATCTTAAATTTAACTCCACAGAAACACATCTTTTGGAGTATCACAGATAAAACGGGTTTTCTGCCTGGGGACACTTGCCTATTGCTCTAGCAGATTGCACTTACTATACTATGGAAAATGAAACACTAATACATTACACTAATACACAGTATCTGAAAAATTACCCTGAGAAGGATGGCTACTATCTCCACTATTATTTCACGTTAAATTGGGAGCATTGGACAATGCATTCAGACAAAAGAAGTAGGGACATAGAATGGGGAAAAATAAATAAAACTCTTTCTATTTGCTACTGATGAGATAAGAGATAATATTCTTGGAAAACCCAAGAGAATCAATAATAAAATGAACACGTACGTAAATTCTGTGAGGTAACAATATAATTTTAACATATGAAAATCAATAACCTAGTATATACAAAAAATAACCAGTTAGAAGTTGTAGTGGAAACAAAAAACAAAAACCATAAAATACTTAGGTATAAACTTAAAAAGAAATGTGAAAAATCAGCTGGGTACAATTGCTCATGCCTGTAATCCTAGCACTCTGGGAGGCGAAGTTGGAGGATGGCTTGAGCTCAGGAGTTCAAGACCAGCCTGA
>CAUYSK010006908.1:0-28821 GCA_963575035.1 Avahi laniger | reverse complement strand
GTCCAATTAATTTCTTTTTATTTTTTGGTAGAGATGGGGTCTCGCTCTTGCTCAGGCTGGTCTCGAACTCCTGAGCTCAGAACGATCCGCCCACCTCGGCCTCCCAGAGTGCTAGGATTACAGGCTTGAGCCACCGCGCCTGGCCCTTTGCCCACTTTTTGATAGGGTCGTTTGATTTTTTTCTCCTTGATTTTCCCGAGTTCTAAGTAGATTCTGGTTATCAGCCCTTTATCGGATTTGTAGCTCACAAAAATTTTCTCCCATTCTGTAGGTTGTCTGTTTGCTCTTGTGACAGTTTCTTTGGCTATGCAGAAGCTTTTTAATTGAGTCAGGTCCCATTTATTTATTTTGGTTGTTGCTGTAATTGCCTTTGGGGTCTTCTTCATAAATTCTTTGCCTAAGCCAATGTCTAGAAGAGTATTTCCAACGTCTTTCTCTAGAATTCTAATAGTTTCACTCCTTAGGTTTAAATCTGTTATCCAATGTGAGTTGATTTTTGTGAGAGGTGAAAGGTGTGGCTCCTGCTTCAGTCTTCTACATGTGGCTATCCAGTTTTCCCAGCACCATTTATTGAATAAGGGTTCTTTTCCCCAGTGTATGTTTTTGTCTGCTTTTCCAAAGATTAGGTGGCTATATGAGGACGGTTTTATATCTGGGTTCTCAGTTCTGTTCCACTGGTCAATGGCTCTATTTTTGTGCCAGTACCAAGCTGTTTTGATTACTACAGCCTTATAATAAAGTTTGAGGTCTGGTAAGTTGATGCCTCCCATTTTGTTTTTATTGCCTAGAATTGTTCTTGCTATGCGGGGTCTTCCCAGAGAAGTTTTGATTTAGATAGAAGATGGCTTCGTTTTTTGCCTTTTACTCTGAGGGTGGTCAGCAGTCAGGTCGTTGTTCAATGGTAAGACCATATACATTTGGAACTTACAGCTTACAGTTGGAATTAAATGGCATGGGGTATTTTCTTTTACAGGCTTATATTCAGTCACAGTTATCCTAAGCAGTTTGGACACTGAAGAAGTTCACACTTGACCAATCATTTAATCCCATCACTTTCCTACCTGCCTTTGACCCATTTGTTCAATGAGATTTTTTTCCAAATGCACAGGCTGCAGGAGACAAAGATTCCTTCCCCTAGCCCCAGCCGTAACAGAGAAAAAATCATATTTCTGAAGTGGAAGAGAAGCATATACCATTGGAAAAATTATTTGCACTTGTGGTTAGAGAATATTGCACTATAAAAAATGAAGCACAGATAACTGGAATTCATTTGCTGCGTGCTTGGAATGGAAGATGAAAATATTATATTTTGGAGAAGAAAAAGATTACAGATACTTTTCAAGACTTATAGTTTGCAAAATCATGTGGTTTATCTAAGATTTAAAAAAAAAAACACACCCTCAGGCTGGGCATGGTGGCTCACACCTGTAATCCTAGCCCTATCGGAGGCTGAGGAAGGAGGATCACTTGAGCTCAGAAGTCAGAGACCAGCCTTAGCAAGTCCGAGACCTTGTCTCTATTAAAAATAGAAAAATTATCCAGGCATCATGGTATACACCTTTAGTCCCAGCTCCTCGGAGGCTGAGGTAGGAGGATCGCTTGGGTTCAGAAGTTTGAGGTTGCAGTGAGCTACCGTGACACCACTGCACTCTAGTCTGGGAGACAGAGTGAGACTCTCTCTCAAACGAAAGAAAAGAAAAATCCTTATGACACTAAAAGTTTTATTCTAATGTGATAGTTGGCCCCATAAGAGTCAGTAATTTATGATATGCAAGTTTTTAAAGATTTGAACCCCAGGACTGTCAAGTGACTGAAGAAAAGCCTGAAGTAGTTTTTCATTTGACAACAGTGGATTAAAAACAGATTTGAATTCCTTTAGGTTCATACTGAATTTCCTGGTTCATCGTAATGCCTATGGCCCCTGTTACCTATATCCCTGGGTTTAACATACTTTTATTATCAACCTGAACTTTAAAAACTCTTGAGATACCTACTGCTGTGTTCAAGTCAACCCCGACCCTAGACAGTGGGGGGCCAGACCTGGGCTCACACTCTCCTTTGCCCACTACTGCCTGTGTAACACTGGGTAGGTTATCAACCTACCACGTTGCTATTTTTTTGACCTGTAAACTGAGGATAATAATATAACCTGCCTTATAACAGTGATAATTCTTACACAGACATATTCCAATATCAGATGCATACGTGCCCATCGTTATAATTATTACTGTAGTGAGGTATCACAGCGTACAAGGCGGAATATGTGAAGCTCTGGGTGCAGTGGCAGAATTCCTCATGTTTGATGTTGCTCCCCCCGATTCGCGTACATAGACCTTTCTTGCTGAGTGTAAATGATCACCTGCATCCTCCACGTGCATTCACCCACAGCGCACGGAATCCCTGCCACACTCTCCTGAATAAAAAGGGTGAGGTTCTTATGTTCTTAACTCACAAGCGCTTATGAGCATCTACTTTGAGTGAGCAGGCTCTGGCTCCTGGGTATAAAACAGCGCACCAGGCCCCAGGTGTTTTCTTTTGCCTCCTTGAGTCAGGCAAAGTTTTCAGGTGAACAGAAACTTCCAGGATGCAGGTGGAATGGGAAATACAGCTCTGAGGAATAAAACCTGGCTGGAAAGCCATGTGGGCAGTGGTATGCTTGGGTTTGGGTTAAATGACACCAGGTCAGAGAGATGGGAGCAAGAAAAAGCATTCTCGAGTCCATAAGTTAGACACTGAATTAGACACTGAAGAAGGCTGATAAACAGTGGATGGGCCCCTCCCACAGTGGCCATGGACTTCTCAAGCCTGTGACTTGGCGCTGAGCACTTATTAATCAAAACCCAAATTGATCCTGCACCCGAGTCCGTGAAGAAATAACCCTGTTAAAGGCTTTTTATTTTCCCATATTCCATGTTTACTTCTAAGTGATTTTTCATTTGCTTTCAAATTATACTTACGAATACTACTTAAATTTGCTTTATGTTAAACATTTTGTCCAATTATAGCAGTAATAAAAAAAGGAATTACTCTACTCATATCTACTTCCATAAGATTTCTATCTGAGTGAGATACATTATTTTATCCTAACTGTGGACCTGGGCTGAGTTTCCTTTCAAATAATGTGCTAGGTGCTAGAATAAACCACTGTTTATCTTAATTAAAAATTTAATAACAAGTAAACGGCATTCTTGTCAGATATGAAAAAAAAGGAAAATAAAACCTCCATTGTTTCCCTGATAAGCTATGCCATTTGGGAAATACCTCCTTTATTAGATGGAAACATTTTACAGCTGAAATTTTTCCTGTGGAGAAATACCACCTGAATCTTAATTCATTTGGAGAATGGACTTTCATTTTTCTCTGGTTTGAAAGGCATTGTCTTTATAACCCACCTGTTCCCACCAAAGTGCTTTACTCCATCAGTAAAAGACTATTTCAGTAATGATGTCACGTGAAGTTTTCTCTTTGAACTTCTCACTTTGCTCATGGCACCTACCAAGGACTTTCCTTTCTGTTTCTCTCCCCTTTCCCCTCCCCTCCTCCTCCTCTTTTTCCTCCTCATTCTACTTTAAAATTTATATTCATCAAAGTAATTTAATTTTTATAATTTTAAAGACTTAAATACTATTAAAAGACTTAAAAGGAAAAATAGAGCTGCCTCCTGCTCCACCCTGCCTGACTCTGAGTCTGCTTTCCATTCTTTAAGGAATGCCTTCTGCTGAAACACACTCCCACCTGTCTCTAAATTAAACATGACCTCCTTTGCGTGGCGGCCGCATCCACACGCCCTTCCTCATCTCTCACTCTCTTATTTTCCAGCCAAACCAAGGGGTTTTAATTTTCTGAACACCCATGTGTTTTCCCAAAGCTTTTGGGAACTTCTCTCTCACAGTGCAAGCTTCACCGTCTGCCATGGGCGAGTGCGCTTGCATGTCGCTGCCCCTCCATGAGGTGCACAGTTCTGTGCCCAGGAGGGGTCACGGCTCCAGCCCTGGAGCTCCCCCAGTCGCTCAGCAGCACCACGGGTGTGCACTGTCATCCAATTCAGTGCTGGGGGGACAGGAAGAAGGAAGTATCAGATGGACTCACTGCACATAGGAGAAAGTAGAAGGCTTGACATATAAATATTACAAATTATTTTCCAATTTTAACTTTGAAAATTTTCAAATGTAAAGAAAACCTGAAAAAAATAGTACAGTAGACACCTATTTACCCTTCACCTAGACGAACTGATTGTCATCCTTTGCCACATCTGCTTTTTCTGTCTCTCCAGACACACGCACACACACACTTCTCTTTTGCTAATCCTTTGAAAATAAGTTGTAGACCTTACAACTCTGAACATTGCACACGCACCACCTAAGAATGAAGACATTCTCCTATATACCCCACCATGCAGGTAAATCAAGGTTATCATTTAATATCTAATCTACAGTCCAAAATACTACTACTACTACTATTAATATTAATTAGTATTAGTATTGGTACATTAGGATTAATATTAATACAAAATACTAATACTACTACTCATAACCCAATTGCATCTTGAAACATCTTTCCTGACTGTGTTAGTTTGATTCAGGAACCAAAGATTCACCCTTAACATTTACTTATTATATCTCTGAAGTCTATTTTGGTCTAGATGGGCACCCTCCTGTTTGATTTGTTGTATTTGTCATGGCATTTACTTTTTTGAAGATTCTAGACCAGTTATCTGGTAGAGTGGTAGAATATCCCGCATTCTGGAATATCTACTGCTCTCTCATGATTACATTTATGTTGAACATTTTTTGGTGGTAATATCTCATTGGTGATATAATTTTAGTTTAAAAATGAGGTATCAAGTATTATGTTTACTGCTGTTGTGAAAAGTAGTCTTTGCATCATAACATACACATGTTCTTTAGCTCCCTGAAAAATTAGGAAGTGATATTAACACATCTGGGCATCCTCCTCTGATGGAAAGTGATGTCCTTCAAATCAATTTGGTGTTACTCTTTAAGTATTTAGAAATGCAGTTTCAAAAGGGGGTCAGTGACCAATCTTGGGATCAGAACTTTCTTCAGACTATTCATATAAGTCTTCTCCAAGGCATCCAGGGTGGCAAAAGCACTTCTAAATATTTTTACCAGGAACATTTGAAAAAAAATAGAATTTAGAATTGGACATACCAGAAAGTAATGGTAGTTGAGCTCCGTCATTAGGGGCTGGTTAGTCTCTTCCAAATCATTTTCTTTCCCTTTTGTCTGATATGCGGTGGATGGAATTGGGCTTCATATCAAAGTACCCTGTGACTGCTGGTGTTTATCTATGATCCGACTCTCAGCATTGGGTGGTGACTGCAAGGTCACATAACTGGTGTTCCCACTCACTGTCCCCGGCTCCCAGCCGAGAGCTGGTCCCCACCAAGCACAGCGACCTCCCTTACAGGAGCCTCCTTTTCAGGGCACATCTTTGGTCATTGAAATACTGGAAAATTCTGAGTTAAAAGGTCATCACTGTTTCCACTGACCCGTCCGGTTTCTAGTTCTTGTCATGCTTAATCCACCTTAAAACTCTGCAAATATTTGAAAATAGCTCCGAGTTCTCAGAAGAATTTTCTTTCCAGTGTTAAATATCCTGAGTTTCTCAGCTCTTCCTCCTCTGTCCCCAAGTGCATGCTTTCTGCTTGCTTTGTCTTTCCAGTGTGTCCCAGCACTCTCACTCCCCTGCACCCCCTCCTTCACTCCAGTTCTTTCCCCAAACGATGCACACACCATGCACGTCCTGCATCGGATGAGCATGATGCTCATGGCAGTGAGATGGCACCTGTCTGGGGCACCTGTCATACCTGCCACAAAGGAGGAGGTGGTCGCCGGCCCCAGAGGAGAGAAAGGCTGTTTTCCAGGGACGGTGGGCACAGCATTGGTCCAAGCGGAGGGAAATGTAGGAGGACAAGCAAAGCTACAAAGTGGGGAATTGCAAGGCACCAGGAGCATGGGGTGGAGTGGAAAGCAGGAAAGGGACGCAGAGGGCCTTCTGAGCCTTTCTCAGTGGTTCTGGTTACGTCCTCAGGCAATGGGAAGCTTCCAGAACAAATTTCACATTACAGAGTGGTAAAGGGACTGATGCACCTTCCAGAAGGATGTTCAATGGAAAATGCATTCATTGGTATCTACATATGATGTAGTGAACTTTCTCAACTAATATTCAGGTATAACAGAAGGAAAAAGTACAAAAGGAAATGTATTCTTTTCTCTTAATACCTTAGTTTTTCTTATAGTACCTCAGCTGATTGCAAACAGAATATCATCATTAATTCCATTTTATTATTGCTTTTGCTCTTTAAAAAAAACCTGAAGAAATGCTTGAGCATGGATAACACCTTCTTCTTTGAGTTTTAGAGCCATTTTTTATTTTATAGGAAGAGGAAAGGCATTTCTGTCTTCCCCTTCCTGGCATAAGGTCTTGTGTCAGGAGAGCCTCTTGGGTAAAAGAGGTCTTGCAGGGTGGCGCCTGCCTGCTCACCTGGCTGGGCCCACGCATGTGGGCACTGAGTGGGGTGACAGCCCTGGGCCCTCAGACCCACAGCCCACCCACCCCACCGCACCCGCCAGCACTGGGCACACCTGCAATGTCCCAGCATCCTGCAACGCACTGGTATCGGAGCAGCAAAGCAATAGCTCCTGCTGTTTTCTGCAGAATGAAGCCACTCAACGTATTATTACAAACAGATTATGTAAATAAAATTACAATTTTACCCAGTTCAGCAAACAACTCCATTATACTGCAGGGTGCATGTCTCAAAGAAAAGACAAAGCACCATGTTTCTTAGCATTTTTTTTTTTTTTTGAGAGATGATAGGATGCCTCTTCTGGCTTGAAACCCACTCTGTGTCACCTCCAGGGACTTGAAGCTGCAGCCAGACTCTTTCCTAAAAATCCAAGTGATATGGAGCCTCCTTCTCCCTGGGTTTAACTCTCTAGCTCAGTATGACCTGCACTAATTTTGCTTGGCTATTCTGAATAAATACTTCTTAAACTGCCCACCTCTCTCTCCGGGCCCCTGGACTGAGCTCCTGTAAAGCACGGGCTGTCTTCTCATTTCGGTGTCCCCAGCCCTGCACACCCCACAGCTTAGCCTCTGGGCTGCCTCCACCGTCATGGGCTCCAGGATTCCTTTCCCTTCTCTCTCTATCTGCTAGAGTAAGGTGTACATTTGTCTTTTGTCCTTTAGAGCACTTGACAACTTGAAAATTGTTTCTTGTCCCTGAACTCATCTGATTCTAGCTCTCATGAGAAAAGCAGAGTGGACATTGTCATCCCCATTTACAGAAAGAGTGTCCAGGGTGCAAAAACCAAAATCAAAACCAAGACGTCTGGCTGGGCCCTGCTTAACTTGGATCACAGTGCACTGCAGCTGTTCATGTGCGCGTGGAGCTCAGTGTGAGACTACGTCCTTAGTCACCAGAAGCTAAAACAAATAAGATTCTTAGAAAAGTAAATCCCTACCGCCTACTCCAACTTGAAGCTCAAAAATCAGATCTCTCTCAAGGGTGCCCAACTGGAGTGCTCCAGAGGAAGCATAAAGCAAAGGAAACAGCTGCTCCACCTCCAAGGTCCTTGTTCCTGCCGGGCCTCCAGCTCTGCAGGCCTCTCCTGGGCACTCAAGCTGGTGAGGTCCACACCAGATGCTTCAGACAGTGGAGGACAGAGTGACACTGCCCCCCTCCCCGGCCCCTGACAATGCTGCCACTGGCTGCAGGAGTCAGCAGGGAAGAGGCAGATGCACCCCTTCACAGGAAGGTGCAGAGACACTTGATAAAGATGCCTTCCCTGTCATGTTCACTCTACACAGCGCAGTGGGGAGTGTATCAGCCAGGTGTTTAGCAGAAGATCAAGGGAGATGGATGAACCTGGGCCCAAATCTCACGCTAACACCAGCTGTGTGGCCATGTGCAGGTGACTCAACATATCCCCTTTTCTTTATGGGAATAACAGCACCTGATGATGATGCTATTTTAAATGTTCACTGAGAGCCTTTCTAAACAACCTCAGTTAAAAATTACTGGCAAATAGACATCTTCCAATAAATGGCTTGATATCTAAAACCATTTAATGCCATGGGAGAGCACCTGGAGTTGAGAATGTGTTCATGCTGTATAAGAGTTTAAAGGGGCCTCACACTTATCAAGCTGAAGCTCTTATTTAATATCTAAATTCCTTTGACCACTCCTCAGCAAGTGGTCACCTCCTGTATGTCTGAACACGTGATGATTATGCAACTCCCCTTGGAAAAGGCAGAGCCATACAGTTGTTTGGTTAAAAAGCTCCTGCTTTTGTTTTTCCTTAGGAGTACTGATAAAGTCTGGATGTTTGTGTCCCCCTCAAAATTCATATGTTGACACCTATCAACCTTTACGCATAGTATCACTTAAGGTGATGGTGTTATTAGGTGGGGTTTTGGGGAGGTGATTAGGTCATGAGGGTGGAGCCCTCATGAATGGAATTAGTGCCATTAGACAAGGGGCCTCGGGAGGATCCCTTGCTTGTCCCTTCTGCCATGGGAGGATGCAGTGAAAAGACGAGCACTTATGAACTATGAGACATTGAATTTACCTTGATCTTGGATTCTCAGTCTCTATAACCATGAGAAATAAATTTCTGTTGTTTACCGCCCAGTTTATGGCATTCTATTATAACAGCCCAAATGGACTGAGAAAACCTTTCTAGTCAGGTTCTTGCAGAAGAATTAAGCCTGGGCCTGAGAAAAGAGCTGTGCAGCTGTGACCTGACATGTATGATGAGTCAGGTCCTTATTGCTCTAACGTGTCCATCAGAGCAGATAAGTTGAGCACACTGTAAGTATGTGTGCCCACTACTGTGCCAAAGGCTGAGATTGAGCAAAAGAGACATGGGGCCCCTGTCCTTTTGGGGCAAGGGGGAAAAGTTGGGGGGCATTAATCTCATATTCACAGAAAACATACTTGCAGATGTTGGTAAGTGCTACATATAGGGGGTCAGGACGTGCACAGTGGAGGATTTATTTTATAGGAAAGGAGGAAGAGACTTCCCTGGGCAGGTGCAGGATGTGCTGTAACCTGTAGGAATGACAGGTGTTGGACAAGATGAGCTGCACTTGAGATTGGAAGCGCACTTCACGCAGAGGGAACAGTGTGCAGGGCATGAAGCTGGGGGCAGCACAGCCCGAGTCTGAGGAGAAGGACCAGGAGTGTGTTGTGATATGGGTCTGGAGAGGTGTGCTGGGGACAGATCGGCCAGGGCTGGTGGGTGCTGAGAGCCGTGTAGAACCCTGGAAGGAGGGGATGTGGTGATGGGGATGTGCTCAGAATTGTGGGTTGTGTCCTGTCTACTTGGGGACCCCGCACCAGGGGAGCTGCAGCCTGTGACCAAGAGCAGTCTGTGCTCCCACCCCATGGGACAGTCCAGGCTCCTTTGATAGCAGCCCCCTCTCCATCTTAGTAGGCTCAGGTTGCCATCACAGAGCACCGCAGGCCGGGCAGCTCAAACAACAGGCATTTATATCTCACAGTTTTAGAAACCTAAAAAAATTACTGCCAAATTGCTGAAACAAAAGATACAGAAAAAAAATCTTAAAAGCATCTATAGGGGGAAAGAAGATACATTACACAGAGGAAGGAGAATGCTAGTCAAAATACACTGACTCTCATCACAGACAATGCAGACCAGGAAGCAATGGAAACACCGTAAGTACTGATGAGGGAGAGAGAGAGAAAAACAAATCCTATCAACAAAAATTCCATATCCAGAGGAAATATCCTGTAAAAATTAAGGTGAAATAAAGATATTTTACAATCAACAAGAGAGAGAATTCATCACTAGCAGAGTTGCATTACAAGAAACTGTAAAAGTCCTTCATGCTGAGGGAAAATTATACCAGATGGAAGGTGTAGTCTACAGAAGGATTGAAGAGCTTAGACAATGTAGATCTGTAAGTAAATGTAGGAGACTTTTTTCTCAATTATTAATTTATTTAAAAGATGATTGGCCATTTAAAGTAAAAATAATGATATTTAGTAGAGTTTATAACCTATGCAGAAATAACATATGTGACAACAATAGCATGGAGGAAAAGAGAGGGTAGTTGGAAGTATACTGTTTTAAGTTTCTTATATAATATGTAAGTAATATGATAGATAATCTTTTATAGTAGTAATCAATAAATTTTTAATAAAAAATAATATGCTGTGAACCTTAGAGCCACCATAAAAATAACACAAAGAGACTGGGTGTTTGGGCTCATGCTTGTAATCCCAGCACTTAGGGAGGTTGAAGTGGGAAGACTTCTTGAGTTGGGAGTTCAAAACCCACCTGGGAAACATAGTGAGACCTCTTCTCTACAAAAAAAAGAAAAAAATGACCTGGGCATGGTGGTGTGTACCTGTAGTCCCAGCAACTCGGGAGGCTGAGGTGGGAGAATCACTTGAGCCCAGGAGTTTGAGGTTACAGTGAGCTATGATCACTCCAGGCTGGTGACATAATGAGACCCTGACTCTGCAAAACAAAACAAAACACAAGGGGCTAAATCTTAAAAGCCAGTAGAGAAGATACAATGGAATACTAAAGAGCACTCTGTTCATCCAAAAGAAGACAGGAAAGAAGAATACTAGGAATTAAGGGCAGATGGAACACATAGAAAATAAATAGTAGGATGAAAGACAAATAGAAACATCAGAGATCACACCAATAGGAAGTGAACAAAATGTTCCAATTAGTAATTTCAGTACATCAATTTTTCAGTGAAGGTATTAGTGTTCTTGACTATTTTGAAAACATGACAGTGGAGGTGTATTGCATGAATCATATAAAAAGTGTGACAAATAAGATGTGTACAAGAAATATGATCTCATATTTGTTAGCATTTTTCCTTACTTGTCCCAAGTGTTTAAAATGGAAGGGCTGATGTAAAAATGTGCCAATTACCAGTATATTATTTATGTGTCCCCAAATAGATTTTGAATCTCTCATCTCAAGCAATTTTCAAATTGAAAATATATAATTACTACTTTCAAGTCTGTCCCTTCCAGATTGGGCTTTTAGCTCTCGCTCTGTAGCTGACTCAGATGATTCATCAGGTGACGAAAAAGCAGGGAGCTGGGCCTGTCTGGTGCTGGCTGAGCAGGAGGGGGCGGGAGGAGGGGGCAGTATCTCCAGCCTAGGTGCTTGGGTGCTCAGGTGCTCAGGTGCACTGCCTAGCAGGGGCTGGGTGGGTTTGAGGTGGGAGCCAGGGCATCAGACCTTTCTGCCGAAATACAGTCCATATTCTTGGTAGGACTGATAGAACATTGGAGTTGTAGAATCCATGCCCCCAAGATAGGAAATAAATTATAGCTTTGAGTGTCTGCATCAAATCTTAAATCATGGAACCCCTTCTCTTGACGTCAACACGTTTTTTAATATTAAATGAAAATTACTTTTCTTTCCCTGGCCTACCAATGTAAAAGCTAGATATAAAGGAACACTGCTGCACCTGCTGTTCTAATCAAGTCACTACTCCCGATGGAAGTGCCCAAAATTACATGCCATGCTATCACTTTTCAAATTGTGTGTGTGTGTATAGTATATGATGAGAGAGAGAGAGATGGAGATTACACCAAGAATTAGGAAAATTATAAAAAGAAAAATTATCCCCTCACTTGCCACCTGGCACCAGTTTTTGTCTGTGTCTGTCTGGTGTATGTGCGTCTTCTTAGAGATGTTACGTAGGTTTTAGATCAACCAAAATATGTGTGTCTGGTGCACACTCAAGTCAGGCGCTATTATGCTGTGTGCAGTAAAGAAATATAAATAAAGGGGAATCTTAGCTTCCAAAGTGTCTTAGTCCATTTTCTGCTGCTATAACATAATACCACACACTGGGGAATTTACAAAGAAAAGAATTTATCTGGCTCATGGTTCTGGAGGCTGGGAAGCCCAAGAGCATGGTGCTGGCATCTGAGGGGAGTTGTCCCAAGACAGAAGGCATCACATGGTGAGTGAGTGAGCATGAGGGACAAAGAGAGAAATGGAGTTTTATTAGGAGCCCACTCCATGATGACAGCATTAATCCATTCAGCTGTTGTTACAACAGCAATTAAATTTCAACATGCATTTTGACAGGTGCATTCAAACATAGCGTCCAAAGGAGAAGTGTGTATACACAGAGCAAAGATGCCATATGACAGGGATAGGACAGTGAGGTCAGGTGTGTGAGAGGAGGTTTCGACACAAGATGTGAAGCTTTGCTCTGGTTGTGGGGATTGTCCCGTGAAATCCTGGAAGGCTCCTAGTTCTCAGCAGGATTGTCAGCTGGCGGCCTTCTTGGCACTAGAGTTTCTCTAGGGATTGTCAGCACTGGGCTCTAAACGGACTCTCCTGCCCTTCCCTCCTTTGAAACCCATGGCTGAGAGCCCTTTGCTTGCCATATATGACTTGGATTATTTATCCCCAAATTATTGTCTTATACTTGTACGTATTGAACTCTGCTCTGACACTCTCCTGGCCACTGCCACTTGCCGTTGTGCACTCAGAAATTCATCGCTTAGTCCCCTCTTTCCCCAGGCTGCGGGGCAGACTGGACACCACCTCCTGCCGTGTCGCCTCCAGGTAGTTAATACGTGCAGCAGACGTGCACTGGCACCCTTAAACCACAGTGAGCCGGCAGTGGCCACTGGCTACTTTTATCAAGTTAAACATGACTGGAACCGCATTGCCCAGGGGCAGTTTTTGCCCAGTCATTACTGGACAGGCCCCTTCTTGCCCTCTGGGTATCCATGCATATCCTTGGTGCTCTGAATCTCAGACCAGGGCTTCTACTCCTAGACAGCCTCACAGTCCAGGTCTGTGTACCTGGAAGGCAGGGACTCATTCTGCTCCCATCAACTGTGGTCTCAGGATTAACTAGTGAGTCTGGGGACACTGGACAATAATGTGTCCAGCCACCCTGAGTGCAGCACACAGACAGGGGCTCTGTCAGGCCGCCAGAAGCAATTTGTACTCCAGTGTCATCTGAGTGGCCTGAATTCCACTCATCCATCCGTGAATGCACTTAAAGAAATACTCCTTCTTGCAAACTTCACTCTGGGATTAAGAGGGCAACACCCCATCAAATGGTTAGACTCATCTCTTGTGATAGGACATCTTAACGCTCCATTCTAAAAGTCTATAATCATTCACTGGCTCTAAAGTTGATATATCAGGGCTTCCTTCTTGTTGCATTTTACCTACCTATTTTATCTCAAAGTGTTCTAGATGTGATTGTCTTTATTGATGCAGGGAGATGTTGTGTGCAATTAGGGTGCCATTAGGAGGGCAGCAGAGAGCTGTCTGCATTCTAACAGGGCTGCAGTGCTGAGAAGCTAACCCAAACCCTGTAAGCCCATTATGCCGGCTCCTTGGCTAATGATTCCAAGCCATGTGGATATGGGTTGTCTGGTTTTACTGGGGAGGGGAGGGGAAAGAGAGAGAAAGAGAGAGAGTAAGAGAACTAATGGGAGATTTTGAATAGCAGTCCTTGCTCCGAAATACTTTGAGTTTACCTTTCACTTGTAGTTAATTATAAATATGTACATTTAAGAAAATTTTATTATGAAATGTTTAAACACCTCCAACACCAGAGAGAAAATAGTGTAGTAAAATGTATACCCATTACCTGATTTGATAATTATTTCTCTGTACATTTTGTTATTTTTGACAGTGAAATATTTTAATGCAAACCTGGGCCTCTCGTCATTTTGCTCCTACGTACTTGAGAGTTCATTGCTAAAAAAAATACAGACTTTTAAAACCTAGGAACAATGCTATTATACTACCAACAAAATTAGCAGTACTTCTCTTGCATCACTGGATACCCAGTCCATATCCAAACACAGTTGTGTAGTTGCTTTGTTTAAATTAGTATCAGACTATCCAGGGTGTTTGGTGATACCCACATGAGTTTTGAGATACATCCTTGATCCTTGAGCATTGATTTGCTCAAGATATTAGTCTGCTTTCTTTCTCATGTGTCATTTAACTTATCTGATTCCCCACATTTTCTGCATTTCATGTGTTACATTTCATCACATGACACTTCTTCCTCTTTTAATAGCTGGAGTGCTTTGGTACAAAGTAGCTTTTTCTCATCAATTAGAGCTATTTGGTTCCTCCCAGAAAACCCATTGCACAGGAAAGGGAGGATAGATGCTGAAATCTTTCCCTTTATTTGCCAATTTGCAGAGTGGGAAGTGTCCTAGTTACCTACATGTTGACCGGGGAGGGCTTCTCTCTCTCCCTGTCTCCCTTGCACTTCATTGACTATTATTATAAACTCATAGATTCTTGTTTATTTAATGCATTTTAATCAGTTATCATCATTACTCTATTTGATTCTCAGATTTTTCTATGTGGAAGCCCCTGCAAGTTGGCTTCCACGACTTTTGACGTGGCCTTAGTGGTCCTCAGCCATCACACGATGTCCCAGCATCCCTGTACATTTCTTTCCCAAGTCCTGGAATTGGTCAATCCTCTAAGAATCTCTGTCTCCCTCAGTGGAAATGGCATTTAGAAAATACCGTCTGGCATCTAGGGGTGGGCATTGCTGTTAGGTTGTCACAGGCTCTAGAGCCTTCTGTTGTTTGAAGCTAGGAAATACAAATAGTGTTTAAAAGAAAGCAATCAGGACCAACGCCAGCCTCTAATGCTGCGTCTCCTGGCCCGTCACATGGCCTTTTCTGGGGATGGTGGCTTTTGCTCTTTCTTGGTCTCCCTGAGTTGCGCTTCCTGTGCACCCCTCCCACCCAGGGGTCAGGGGACATGCTGTCTCCCTTAGCCCAGGGCTCCTGCACTGCCCCAGACAAGTCTGGTCTCTGCCTGCAATGTGGAGCCTGCAAGGACTCGCCCCAGTTTTGTCATCATCTGCTGACCCATTGACCTGGTTTTGGGCCTGGTGTTTGTGGGGAGCCCATGGGGGCCCCATGCCCCCTTGCATCATGTACCACCCCGATGCCCCGGGCTAACTGACGTAAGTGCTGTGGCCACACTATCAGTATTTTGGGGCTCGGGGGATTCCCTGATACCTCTTTGTTTGTTTTTAAAGGTATCATCCATGTTTTTTTCCATACGTTATTCTGTTGATCTTTTCGACTTGTGGTTGGAACTTGGGAAAATCCTGAAACGGTGCATCCACTCTGATTCTATTGCCTAACAATGTCTTCAACTAAAGCCGGTCTATGATTAGACACCAGCTAGACGTAAGCCTCTCATGACAGATGTGTTCGCACAGAGATGATAAAACAAAGCCGATGGTAGGAAGCTTGGCAAACGTCTGTGCTGCATCAGACATCCCCCAGGGTTGTCCTGGAGAGGGGAAGCCTTTTTTCTCTTCTGGCACAGTACATTCTGACCTTTGTGCTAGGAATAATTCAGTTGTTGCTTTAAACATTTCTAGTTCACCCCTAACTGCTGGTTACAATGAAAGAAAAGAGCCATTGTTCCTTTCTCTGAGCAGCCTGCAGAGCCTCCTCAGAGTGGCTGGGGCAGAAGGCCTGGGGCAAATTATGCACCAAGAAAGGCTTTGGGAGTCAGCTCTCAGCAGCCTTAAGTTGCTGGGCGGGGGTCAAGCTGAGCTTCTGGCCTGTGTAAATAAGTATGCTGAAAAAATAGCAAACAAGCCCAAAACACATTCTGTATCTCAAATCTGAATGCTAATGAAAATTAAACTAGTTCCTTTTCTTTTTTCTTAACTTCAAGAGACCATGGAGCTTTCACTACGCTAATGTATATTGTGAATTTCTCAAAGAAAGAGCTGGCCTTCAGCATTTCTCAAGCGAACTTGACCTTCCAGCCCTTTTTATACCTCTATTCTAAGAGTTCCACATCTTTCTAAATCCCAAGGAACATGACTGCAGAACGATGCTCTCGGGGCTATAGTGCTTATTAGCACCAAGACAGCTATGCGAGTTTAAGAAAGGCAATAGTATTTATTTTTTACCCACTCATTTTATGAACCAGTGTTCACTGACTAGCTTGGTGTTGCTCTAGGTCATACTAGCTATGCTGAAGGATCTAAGCTCAGGCCCCTGCTCTCATGGAGACAGAGGTGCTGATGAGTCATTACAATATAATATGGGGAGTACTAGCAGTTATGGAATATGAGGAACTGCAAGAAGAGGAATGAGTAACATTACACTAAGAATAATCCAGTTGGCTCTTTAAACATTTCTCACTCATTCCTAGTTATTGACTCTGCCATGGAAAATCAGGAAGGCTGCCCAGAAAAGGTGACTAGAAGGCCCAAGTTCTGGAACTTGCATGAAAGAGGGCGTGGGCTCTGTCACCCTCATCCTGGACAGACCCCATGGAAGACGGGCATTCATGCAGGCTGGCATGGGGCCTTTCTAAGGGAGCGTCTGGAGTTGGAAAGGCTTAGGGCCGTGCGGTTGGTGGGGAGCTGACGGAGCTGGGGTGGGCAGCACGGTCGTGTTGACTCAGTACTGCGGGCTTTCCCACTGGAGGGAGAGCTCGGACAGCGCTAGGGATGAGATGCTGAACTTACTGCCTGATCTTAAATAAGTTATCAAATAGCATCTGTAACAGCGTCAAAGAAAACCAGAGCTGGACAGTAGTGGAAGCAATAAAAACAGACTGTATTCAGAACTGTTGCTGTAAGGGAACAGAAACCTCAGAATAGAACTGGGCTCAACTCCGAGTACAGCATGGGCAAGTGGGAACTTACAGCCAAAAACCAGGTCTGTGGATGGAAAAATTGCTAAGAGGAAATGTCATGGGTAACTGTGCTAACAGGATTCTCTCTAAAGGCAGGCTGGGGTGAGCAGGCAACACCTGGGGAATGGCGGAGCACGAGGAATCTGATCAGATGTTGAGGGTGACCAGATACCCAGGTGGGGGGTTCTTGCTAACATGGGTCTGCAGGGAAATGCACAGGTGGGCCTTACTGGGGAAAAGTTTCAGGAGCCTGACCAAAGTTTGGTCAAGCAGATAATTTTTGTCAGCAGTGCGAAAGTTATTAACTCTTGGATTAATGCTGTATTGTGAGGAAAGAGTTGGTGGTTTGGTTGCAGGAGTCACACCCACATGGATGTGTGACTTGTTTTTGCATTTCACTAGTGGCAGGATGTTCCTTAACCCCTCAGATGTGCATTCCAATCTCTTTAATAAAAACTTTGCAGGGTGCTGAGAGGATTAGCTTAAGCAAATCATGGAAAACCATGCTTGGCATGTCATAGATGCTCCAAAAGTGATGATAAGTATTATTGATTCATTTAATATTTGCTCTTGGTAAATAAAGTCATGCAAGCTTAAGAGTCAGAAATTATGAAAATCCTCTTCAGAAATTCAAATCAATGTCAGAATCAGAAATATTGCTTACTTGTCAAATGAAAATAAAATCATCAATGAAGTGTCATGATTTTCCATCTTGAAATATGTGCAGTGCAGCAACCTCGTGATGCAATATTGTCATCTCCCTTGAGGAGCAGATTGCAACGTTTCCCACAAGTGTCCACTACGCATTCGTCACGTGTCCAAGAGAATAGCACATATTAGCCACATTCAAAATGTGTGTTGTACTTTTTCCACTTTTGTTGATAAGTGTTCCTCCAGTTTTGTAATTACTTATTTTCCCTCTATTAACTTGTTTGCATAAAAACTTTCTCTGATTTTTATGATAAAATTCTGATGGCTTTATGCTTAGTCTGACTCTAAGAAATTTATCATTTTCCCCTCTGGAAGAGTATGAAAATTTTAAGCAAGAACTACCCAAGTGAGCAGTTTCCAGTTTCAAAATGTTCAGAATTCATTCATTTCCCAAATACAAAGAAACACAGCACCCTGGAGTTCTGTGGCCCTGCAAGGGGTCCATTTGTCTTGTATGTTCAGAAGTATTGTTTGAGTCTCTATTTGCTTCCATCTGTTCTGTATTTTTTCACGGTATAAATATCAAGTGCTACAGTAAAGATGGAAGCCAGAAAAATCCCTGGGTATTTGGAAGAGGAAAGTATAATTATTTGGGGAGGGGCATGGAGTAGGGTGTGGGTAGGGGTGAGAGAGAGAGATTCCCTTTTCAGCCTCATGTGCATAAAATCAGCTCTATTTTTCCCATTACCAGATTGTTCTCTTGATTCATATTATGTTCATCACCTCCTAGATGTCGCTGGATGTGGCTCAGAAGAGTCACAACAGTTCTGTCTTGTAGCGCAGTGCGTTCTGCATGCGAGTCGTGTGGAGGTGGCTAAACTGCCTCTGCAGAGACTCTGCCTGATTGAACATCTCTGTGAGCTCAGCTTGCTCCAGGAGCCAGTAGGGCCCACTGCACTTGTTTTTCCTATCACAGAGCTAAGTAGTGGGCTAGGCCCTGGAAACAGTAGAGACAGACGGATCCTGTCCATTGTGAACACACACTCTTTCTGAAGAACCTTAGCACCGTCTAAGTAAAGTTTGCAAACCGCTGGTGTAGAAGAGTGAGTGGATTTACACATCTCAATTGCAATGAGAATAAACCAGCAAATGGCTTGAGTGAAAGAAAAAAAATGACATTGAACAAGAAGAGCAACTTCCAGATCATCACTGTCAGTTGCCTTTAGGTGGTTTGTTTGCATCCTGAGGTAGCTTGGTGCATCCATAGTAATGCACTGGACTCGCCATGTACTCGTAGCTTGCATTCGACTTGTCACAACTCACCAACTGCCCCACTTCCCTCAGCACACCTCTGTTCCTTCCATACCCTCCCCCAAGCCCATTGCCGCAAACATCTCTAACTCCCTTAACTTTGCTCCAACTCGGATCCTGTTTCTAAGGTGAACCTATACCGTGTGTGTGTGTGTGTGTGTGTGTGTAACCAGGGTCAGTTCTAGCAATAACTGAGGAAAAAACCCACCATTGTCTCTCATTATTTTTTGTTTTCTACTTGGTCCTCCCTGGCCCTAAACCCACTGGCTGATGCTCTTACCACTCCCATTTTGTCCCTGCCGGCATGTGCAGCTCCTACGTCCACTGGAAGTTGTCTACCTCGTGTCTCCATGAGGTTCCAGATTTGGACTAATCAACTTAACACGTGACCTTGTTTTGCTTTAGTATTTCTAGGTCGAAAAGTCCTCTTTCACTGTGGTGTTACTCCCAGCAGCTGGATTGCACTGACTTCATAGGAGATCCCTAGTTTCCAACTTCATGATACGGTGCAGGGCAGGTAAGGCCTAAAAGGTTGAAGGCCAAAATAAATAAATATCTTGCCATCAGATCCACATGACTCCCAACATTTATTGCTGGAGGTGCTGCAAGTAGGCTCCTGGAAAGAGGAGCGGTTTGTTAAGCATCCCCTTTCTGCACCAGGGAGGGCCAGTGAGCTGCCCACCTAGCACAGGCAATTGGGGTGTCATCTGTAGACAATCTGTCCCATATCAAATCTCCAGAGTCCTTCATGCTAGACATTATCCAGCAGGGAAAGAAAAACAAAAGACAGTCCTCTTATCCTCACACACCCTTGTTTGCTAGACACTCTATCGAGTTGCAGGCAGATTTGTGTAAGAGAGATGTGTCCTAATGCAAACGGAGGGGGACGCAACAGATGAGGAAGGCTATGTCACAGACGTGTGGCCACTCAAAGCCATCATGCTGAAGGGATCGGGCAGATGTTAGGGCCTGAAAGATTCAAAGCTCTCTGTCTGAATGAATTTCTAATTCTATTTGTTCTATGCTACACACAAAGCCATCTGACTATACATGTGCATCCTAGCCACATCTTTCTGGAGGAAGTTGTTCCTTTTTCTGTTATGTAATATCTCAGTGTCAAATGATTATTCATTCACTGAATACGTATGTTTTAAGTGCCTGTTACATGTAAGCATCCTTCTAAGTGCTGCTTGGCAAACAGTAATGAACAAAATAAAGATCCCAGCACTCAAAAGTGATATGTTTTGGTCATTTTCGGATCATTTCCTGCTCACAAGAAATCAGAGGGAATCCCCCGGGCTACTAAAGGCCATTACAGCATAGCATTTCCACTATCATATGCAGTTGAATGAACTGGAAAAAAAATGTGACCCCTATGAGAGTGAGTAGTAATTAGAAAGCAATGAAATTGAAGGTAGACAAATATTAGAATGCCACAGAGGAGCCAGTAAGATGCAGATTCCAAGGCACCTCTGGGGACAGTCCCTAGTGGCACGCACCATCTACAAGTTGCTCCAGGTGATTTTAGGCTGCAAGCTCTCTGCTGGAATGCAGGCAGGGGCCTGGGAAGCAGGGGTGGCTGGGACCTAAGTAATTCACTCCCACTCACTAGTCTTGTTAGGTTGTGATTCAAATGTGTGTTTGTATATGTAATAAATATTGTAATATTTATTAAATATTACAAATTATAAAATGCCACGGACCCGAGAAGTTACTCTTAAATACTAAAGACTTTGGCAGTCAAATCCATGAATCATACTGGTTTTACTGGGCTACATTATTTTTTTGTAAATGATGTTTAAAAGCACATACCCAGGGATCAGACAGACCGTGCTTTGAATCTGGATCTTCCAGGAGAAGGACAGTGACTTCGGGCTGGGAGACCCCTGGGCTTCCGCTCCTGGGCTGTACAAAGGAGGTAACAAGTCCGACTTCCCAACATGGTCCTGAGGACTGAATGAGATGACCAGAGGGGCACTCAGCTGAGAGGCTGGAGCGTAGAAGAGTATCCCCCTCCGGCTGCTGAGGAAGGAGCTCTGTGCTGAAGTCAAGTGTCCCCTTGGACATGCTGTGCACTGGCTGCTTTTCTAACAGTGGGACTAGAAAGGGGTTCCACTGGGGCCAGGCAGCGTGGAGGCGTACGGCCTAATGACCAGGATGTCCACTTGGTCGGAATGAGCCGCTGCTGGCCTGGGCAGCTAATATTTACCAGAAACCTGCGAAATCATTCTCTGATAGCTGAGGATATAGCTGTTTTTGCAATAGAGCAAAAACAACAGCAAGAAAATAAGACTTCTTCTTTTATGATTTATTTTTAGTTTTCAATGAAAAGCGGTCGATTTATTTTAAAGAGAAGAACGTTAGGTATGGTCATTTTCTTGAAATCCTTGATTTCTAATTTGTGACATATTATTTTACAGATGACTTTTTTTTTT
Source organism: Avahi laniger (assembly GCA_963575035.1). NCBI lineage: Eukaryota > Metazoa > Chordata > Mammalia > Primates > Indriidae > Avahi > Avahi laniger. Next base: position 7,721 of record CAUYSK010006908.1, on the reverse strand, counting down.
ATATCTTTTCCCTACTGCCAAGCAGTGGAATAAGGAGCTGGAGTTTCTAACGGATGGCAAATATTCTTCATTTTCTAATATGTATCTGATCATGTCCGTATGTTTCCGAATAAGATATGAAAAAGTTATTTTACTCTCCCGGGGCCATAGAAAGACTGGAGAGGAGAAAATAAAACAAAACAATACATTAGGCTTTGCTTTGCAGCTCACATTTAGCTCCTGGCCACAAGACGATGACGGTAAGAACGGAGGAGACTCAGTGACTGAGTAGCATGCCCCGGGTTGCACAGCTGAGGATCGGGAAGCTGACTGACAGCCGGCGTTTGGATCTAGGCTGCAGGATTTCATCCACCACACTGCGCATTTAATTAGCAAGAGTGTTGTTTCTGAAGGATGTGAAGAGGTGATGGAAATCGCTTGGCTGTGGACCTTTAAAAACTGTTGAAATGTGTTTTATTTGACTATTGAAGCATGCATTATGTTCTTCTTTAATTTATTTAATAAAACAAACATTTGCATTTCAGAAATAATGCATGCACGTATGCTCCCAACTGAAAAGCAAGTATAAAGCATAGAGAAATACGTTATGCAAGAGGAATTTTTCCCTCTTGTCACTCACCCACATAATCCTGCTGCTATGGCTGTGGGTAAGCTCAGTTAACAATTTTAAGGTATATCAATGAGACAGTTTTAATATACGCATTTTGTATGCATATGTTTGCACATGTTACCCTACAACATTCCATGAGGGATTTTCCTGTGTGTGGTTAGTCATTCACCTCATACTTATTAATCACTTCTTCTGTGCCAGGCACTTTTCCTCTACCCTCCTGAGTTCTTAACTCTTAGCTAGGAAGCAGGGTAACAAAAGACAGATTAACAAGAGCAAAATAAAACAAAGTTTATTAACATGTATAGTTCATATGTACAGGGGAGATACTCAGGAAATGAGTCATTCTCAAAGAGGTGGCTTAGTCACACAAGATCCAGTTTCTGTGACATCTTCACAAAGAACAATAAATTTTTAGAGCAGTAACAAGAGGAAGAAAAAGGACCTTAACTTTCTAGGGAAGGCGAATAGTGGGAAGGAAAATAAGCGGGAAACTAAAGGTAGATACAGGCTAGTAAAGTCTGTGTTGACTCCTCTGGTGTTGTCTCCAGGCTGATAAGTATACAAAGTTGTCACAAGTAGTTAACCTTTGTTCTCCCTGGTAGAGAGGGGAAGAGGAGCACATCTGTAAATTTATGTCCTGCTTTTAGGCAAATAGGGAAAGAGTGGAAAGCTTTTTTTGTGTCTGATTCTTCTCAATTGCCTTTAGCTCAAAATAATCCTTAAGCCAAAGTAGCATACTTTGGGATGACATGGTCTCATCTCCTACACTGGTAACTGAAAATAAAGATATGTTCACTGCTCACATGGAGCTTATACTCTGGAGAAGGAGACAGAATCTTTTTTTTTTTTTTAAAGGAAGCACCAAACACAATAACGGAAAAAAATATATAAAATTATTGTTGTTAACTAATCTTGAAATGTTTGATAAAATTCTCCAGTGAAACCATCTGAGTCCAAAGATTTATTTTGAGGGAGATTTTAATTATGGATGCAATTTATTTAATGTGTTATAGGACTATACAGATTGTCTATTTAATGTAGGTTAAATTTTGGCACTTTGCGGATTTTGTGATTTGTGTCTTCTTTCTTTTTTTTCTTGTCATTCTTGCTAGAGGTTTATTATTTACATTGACTTGAGGAACTGGTTTTTTGTTTCTTTGATTTTTGTCTATTATTTTCTGATTTTCAGTTTCATTGATTTCTGCACTTATATTAATACTTATTGTTTTCTTCCCTTTGCTTGGTTTAGGTTTACTTTTCTCTCCTTTTCTAAGTTTCTTGACATAGACATTTAGATTATTGATCTGAGACCTTTCTTTTTCTCTAATGTAAACATTAGTGCTATGAATCTTGCTGTCAAGATGGCTTTATCTGTGTCTCACATATTTTGATATGTTATATTTCATGTTTTATCAGTTCTGTGCATCTTTTAAAATTTCCTTAGGCATATTCCCTTTAGCCATAGATTATTTAGAAGTATATTGTTTAATTTCCATGTGTTGGAGATTTTCCTGTTGTCTCTTTTTTATTTCTCTTTCAATTTTTTTATAGTCAGAGAACATACTTTATTTGTTTTTAATTACTTTGAATTTCTTGAGGTTTATTTTATGGCCCAAGATATGGAAAATCTTGGTAAATGTTCAAAAAATGTGAAGAAAAATGTGTATTCTGCTGCTATTAGGTGTTTTTTTCTATACATGTGAGTTAGATTCTGTTGGTGGATTACATTAGTCAGTTCTTCCATGTTTTTGCTGATTTTCTGTCTGATACTTCTATCAGTTGCTTACAGGGAGGTTTTGAAGTTCTCAGTGATAGTTGTAAATTTGTGCATTTCTCTTAAAGACCTATTAGCTTTTGCTTCATGTATTTGGATGCTCTGCTGTTCGATGCATACATATTTGAGATTGTTGTGTCTTCCTGGTGGAATAATCTTCTTACCATTATTTAACTTTTATGTTACTAGCATTTTTTTCTCTGAAGTTTGCTTCATGAAAAATTAACACAGATACTCCTGATTTTTCTGAAAATTAATTTTATATCTTTTTCCATACTTACACTTTCAACCTCCCTATGTTATTGAATTCCAAATGAATTTTTTATAGACAGTATATAGTTGGATCATGTTGTATTCTTAATCTGTGTCTTTAAAATGTTGTGGTGTTCAAACCATGTATGTTTAAGTTGATTATTAATATATTAAGAAATAGCATTTATGTCTGCCATTGTAATATTTGTTTTCTGTTTGTTTCGTCTGTCTCTCATTTCTCTGTTTCTCTTTACTTACCTTAATATGGGTTACTTGAACATTTTTCAGGATTCCATCTTGATTTATTTATACTGCTTTTCAATATATTGCTTTGTATGGTTTTCTTCATGCTTACTGTAAGAATTACAATATGCATAAACAACATAACAGTCTTGATGTTTTACAACATTGAATAAAGTGTAGAAACCCCACTTCTATTTAGTTCCCTGGACTCTCCTTATTGTCGAATATAATTGACTTAGGTATTTTCCATATATACTTTCAGCACCACATCGGATGGTGTTATGGTTATGATTCAACCATCAAATATTAGTTAAGAAAGTCATAGGAAGATTGATTGCCAATTATATTTTTATCTTTACTCTTACCCATTTCCATGCTCTTCTTTCTTTTTTTTCTTTTTTTTTATTTCAGCATATTATGGGAGTACAGATGTTTAGGTTATGTATGTTGCCCTTGCCCCCCGACAAGTCCGAGTTTCAAATATGTCCATCCTTCAGGTGGTGCACATTGCACTCTTTGTGTATGCATATACCCGTCCCCTCTCTCTCCTCCCCCATCCCCCCTCCCCACTGCCCAACATCCAATAGATGATATTCTTATATGTGCACTTATGTGTTGATCAGTTAATACCAGTTTGATGGTACATGTGGTGTTTATCTTTCATGCTCTTCTTTCTTTTCTGAAGTTAAAAACCTTCTTTTATTTTCATTTCCTTTTAGTTTAGAGAACTTGCTTTAGCCATTTTTAAGGAATATTTGCTAACCACAAATCTCCTAATTTTTCTTTGTCTGAGAATATTTTTATCTTCTATTTCTGGAGGTGTTTCCACTGGATGTAGAATTCACAGTTGACAGTTCTTTTCATTTAGCACTTGAAATATGTTGTGAGATTTCCTTCTTGCATCCATGGTTTCGGATGAGAAGTCTGTTATCATTTGTGTTAGTTTTTACCTATACATAACATGCCATTTCTCTCTGGCTGCTTTAAAGATTTTCCACTTTATTTTTTATGATGATATTTCTGGTTATGGATTTCTTTGAGTTTATTTTATTTGGAGTTTGCTCAGCCTCTTGATTCTGTAGGCTTATGTCTTTCACCAAGTTTCAGGAGTTTCCAGCCATTATGTCTTCCACTTTCTCTCTCTTCTCCTGAGACTCTGATAATATGAAAATTAATTCTTTTGCAATTGTCATATAGTTTCCTGAGACTCTGTTCATTTGTTTATTTATCTTACAGTCTATTTTCCGCTGTTTAGGCTAGGTAAACTTTTTAAAATCTTTCCTCAATTATGCAGAGTCTATCTTCTAGCATCAGAACTCTACTATTGAGCCCATCCAGTGAATTTTCAAGGTTTTATTTATTGCACTTACTATAATTTTGATTTGGTTATTTTCTGAGCTTTCTATTTTTAAAATTTTCTTTTAAGAGAATTTATAATTGCTTGTGGAAGCATTTTCATGATGGCTGCTTTAAAATCCTTGTCAGATAATTCCAGCATCTGCATCATCTTGGTGTTGGCATCTGCTGATCATCTTTTCTCGTATATCTTATAATTTTCTGGTTCTTAGCATGATGAGTAATTCTGTATTGTAGGCTGATAGTTTTGGATATTATATTATGACGCTCTGGATCCTATTAACCTTCTTCAGCATGTATGCCCCGTGGAGGTGTAGTTGGCAGGCCACGTGGCCGTGTACATTCAGCATCCCTTCAGCGAGGTCATGCCACCCTGGCAAGGGGGAAGCACCCAGTTGCAGGTGGGTGGGGTGGAATTTCAGCTCTTCCCTAATCCTGCTTATGCCTTCCCAGTCAGCTCTTCTGTCTGATTTTTCTCTTCCTATAAATAGCACCCTATTCTCTATACCAGTGGTAAACACCCTTAATGTCTGAGCTGTCACCAAGACCTTGCCTCCCCTCCCCGGGCCTCCCAGAGCCCTTGTGTTGCTGCTGTCCTTCCGCGGGCCCTGCTTGCCCTGCCCAACTGCTGTCTGCTCCAGCTGTGCCCCCTGGGAGCCACTGGGAGCCCCCTCCTCGGCTTTGCTCGTTCCTTGCTGGAAGCAGGATGCTTCCCATTGCCATTGCTTTGCTTAAAATGCTACAGCGCCTTCCTCTGGCCTATTAAATTATGTATAATCTCCTCCCCAGGGAATTAAGGGCTCTTGTTTCTGATATGTGCTCCATCCTGCCTCTCTGCCTTCTCTCTTTTTTAAAGTGGAAGTCTCACAGGCCAGTATCTTCATAAGAAGACCTTATTATTTTAATTTAATAGTAATACTTGCCTGACTCCTCTATGCCAGGTACTGTGTCATGTCCTAATACCATCGTTTCATCAATGCTCATGATAGCGCAGTGAGGCAAACAGGCACAGGGCGAGGCTAAGACCTGGGGCTCAGGAAGTGTCAGCTCTGGGCACACAGGCTGGCTCAGCTCTCTGGCCGGGGTCCTTGGTGTCTGGATGAAGCTCCATGGAGGCAACGTGTGAGAGCTCTCGGCACGAGGCGCTGAGCACAGTGGGCATTCGGCGAATGATGCAGCCGCTGCTGCTGGTTCTGAGTGTTATGGCCGCTCTTTAGAGAGAGGCTCAGGGAGGCGGAACGGGTAGCCCAGGAGCACACAGCTATGCAGTGAGGAAAGGCGGGCGCCCTGCTCTAGCGTCAGAGCACAGGCTGGGAAAAGGAACAGAGGGAATCATCCTGCTGGCTTCTCCTGGTGTCTCCCTGGCTCACGATGTTTTGAATTATGATTTTCTGACTTTACAATGGGTTCATGGGTGTATTAAATGCACTTTGACGTATAATATTTTTGATTTATGATGGGTTTATCCAGAAATAACCTCATAAAGCTGAGGAACATCTATACTCATATGAAAACTCTAGAAAGACTGAGATGTACATCCATTTAAAATTCGATATGTTAGCTACCTGCTTCCGCCCTGAACAACTTTCACGATGAACTCACCTCTTTGGTTCGTTATGTGAGCAAGAAGGAGCTGGTGTCCATCGCAGGATGCCATGGCACTCCCGGTAGCAAAATACGCAGCCATTCTATTTCCTTTAACTGCTGATTTCTTCGAACGTGTATTTACTTGATTTTCAACGTCGGGGGAATGCAAGGCCGCCGTGTGTCCCCTGGAAACAGTGACCTCCCCACAGTTGAAACCTTGAAGAAACAGCAGCGAAGTTCACCTGGGCTTCGGGTGGTGTACAGGGGAGCACTTAGGAGTAAACGTCGCATAAGCGTTTTGTGTAAACTATCTCAGAAGAAAGGATTAAGGATAAACAGAACCTCAGATTATTGGGACAAAAAGAGCACACGCTGACAGACTGTTTTGGTTTTGCATGTGTCGTTAGGACAGCGATTACGTTGTATTAGTCTGGTCCTGCAAGTGATGCACTTTTATTTTAAAGTGAATATGTTTCTTACTGCAATGAAACGAGAGTTTCCAAAATATTTCATAATGCCAGGATTAACCTGATTCCCATCCGATGGGCCCTGGGTCGTGGAGAATGTGTCCCCGAAGGTGAGGACTCCAGCTCCAAGTGAAATTCCCACCCCTTCGATTTTGGTGGCTGGTTTGTCCTTTGTTTTTCCTTTTCCCTCCCCTCCCTTCCTTTCTCTTCCCACAGTCCTTGGGCATTGCCACTGCCTCTTGCAAACAAAAATAAGACAGAACAACAAGTAGGATGAATGTTTACTGGCTGCTCTGTAACCACTAAAGCAACGAGATTGCAGCAGGTGTAATTCGGTAATGTTTATTGACTGACGCTGGCTATGGCCTGTTAGGTTTAAATTTAGTTTATATGGGGGCAGGCGTGGCTTTGACACTCACTATAAATCATCGGGCTCTGATATGAGGTGGAATTGTATGACCCGTATTGGAAACACTGTTTTGTCACTATTCACTCTAAAAATATATGTTTTTTTATGGAGTATTACATGAAATAAAATCAGAGCATTGTATATGTGTTTCCAGGGTGGTCCCGTGAAACAAGAATTTAGGCTGTTTCTGCTGTGCATCAGGTACTGCACCTGCCCCCTGCAGGTGCCTGGGGCACAGCACTGAACACGGCAGGGACAACCCCTCCTATGAGGAGCTCACCTGCTGCCAAGGGAAGGCAAAGGCGGGAACCTCTCACCTCTTAGAGGAGGGGGTCAGCAGAGTGTTCTGTAAAGGGCCAGGCAGTACATCCTTGAGACTTTGTGGAGTGGACGGTCTCTGTGGCACCTGCTGCTGCCAGGCAGCGAGAGCAGCTGTGACTCCTAGGAGATGATGGGCCAACCAACAAAATGTTGCTCAGGAAACTGGCCTCGGGATGGACGGGAGCATTAGTGTGCTACCCTTGGGCAACATTCTTCACTCCTGACAGAAATTCTTATTTAAGTCCTCGAGATTTATTTCACTTTAATTTTTTTTATTGACGTTGCCTACCTTCCTGTCTCCTTTTAGCTGTCTCCTGCTTTTCAGCTCATCCATACTTTATGAAACACAGAGAACAGCATCTCCTACATTCTGTATATAGATACTTAGCCACCTCCGTGCACCTCCCGTGGGATAATTTCCATTAATCCAAACAAACATAGAGTGGAGAAAAGAAATAGAGCAGAATATTTGTCTCTAGCCCCTGTCTGCAGCTGACTGTATCTGCTTTGATTTCTAAAGAAGAGTTGGAAAAGAAATCCTTCTCTGTCGAGTACCTGTTGGATCCCTGGCAGTGTACTGAGTCCTAGGGAGGGGCAGCTTCAGGGCACAGCTACTGTCCCTCAAATGTGGACAGGTTAGGGACAGAGTTAGACAAGCACATACTCGGCAGAGTTGAACACAGGGAGGTCGGCTGACAG
>CAUYSK010006903.1:0-27846 GCA_963575035.1 Avahi laniger | reverse complement strand
GGGGAGCCCAGGGTGAAGCTGGAACTGTCACCCGTGTGCACTGGTCCCTCCTGTCCTGTGGCACAATGTCCCCAGGGGTGGCGTTTGCCAGGAGAAGGGACATGTGCTCGTGGGGGTGCGAGCAGGGCTCTTGGTGGGGTCCATGGGACCTGGGGTTTTGACATCCTTGTCACGAATCCTGGCTCTGCACGGCTAAGACGCTTACTTGGTGACATCAGGGCTGTAAAGCTCAGCTTCACTGACGGGGTGAAGGGGGGCGGCCGAGGCCATCCTGGTGCTTTTCTGTCCCCAAAGTCTGCGGTGGAGCCGCTGCCCGCCCACCCGGAGGACATGCCCCAGTGCTGGCAGGGAGCTGTCCGTCTCTGTGCTGGCCCTGGGACCGACCCCCCACACTGGCCTCACACCGCGGGGGGTGACAGGACCCCTCACCTGTCTGAAGGGGAAACGGCTACGGCTTCGGTCAGAGCAGGGGGACAGAGCGGAGCCCGTCTGCGCCGACACCAGACCCCGGGCACGTCCTCCGCAGCTGCAGGCGTGTGGGGAGCACGGAACTTGGGCCGCGGCGGCTGTGGGGGCAGATGCTCTTCCTTCCTGGGAGCTGACACGTCACCACTCACGCTCAGGTGGGGGTGGGCAGACCTGGGGGTGTCCCCTGCCACTTGCTGCCTGCAGACCCTGGCTCCAGGTGGCTCCAAGTGGCACAAGGAGGGCCAGGCCCAGCCTCCGCGAGCTGGGAGCATGGGATGGTCCGAGTCCTGCCTCTGCCGCCGAGCAGGAGGCCACGCTGGGCCAGGGCACTTCACCCGACTTCTCAGGGCCTCCGCTCTCTCCTGCCCCAGGCGGGAGGACTTGGCGGCGCCTCCCCCGCCGTGGCCTTGGCAAGCTGGTGCGAAGTAGCCAGGCTGGATGCGCTCGCCACGCAGCCGGCATTTGGGGCACACAGAGGTCCTGCCTGGGTGTCCCGCCCCGGGAGGCCCGATGGCGAACGCCTTGCCCTCACTGTCCCTGGGGTCTGGAGCTCCAACAAAGGTCCCCGAAGCCGGCTCCAGGGAGGACGCAGCGGCCGGCACATGAGACAGGGACGGCCCAGGCAGGACCCACCGACGGCGCTGAGCTTCATCCTGGCCTCTGTCCGCGGTGAGGACCTGCCAGAAGTCCAGGGCGTGGGAGGCCTCGCTGGAGCCTGCGGCACGTGCGGCGTGTCCCGAGAGCCATGTTGGAGCTGTGCTGGGAGGGCGGCACGGCCCCCTCGCTGCACGTCCATGCCAGGGGCAGCGGGCAGTGTCCTCACCCCGAACGGTCCAGGCGGAGGGAGGAAAGCGTTACCCCGGGGCCAGCGTAGCACCAGCAGAGCCGGGACTGCAGGAGTGAGGGGCTTGCAGGGCTGCGGCCCCTGGGCCCCGAGCGGGCTGTGGGCGGCACCTGCCCTGGGGGCCGTCAGCACCTGGCTCGCAGCAATGTTGGGCAACAGAACCACAGTCTCCTCTAGGTCATCGCTGTTGGCACTTCAGACGTGTGCTGTCCCGGCACTGTGGGGTGGCGTCAGGGCTGGGCCGTGTCCGCCAGAGTTCCTGTGTTGATGCCTTGACCCCCAGGACCTCACGGAGGGGTTGGATTTAGAGACGGGATCTTTACAGAGGTGACGAAGGTAAAATGAGTACATTAGGGTGGTCTGACTGGTGTCCTTGTAAGAACAGGGGCTGAGGACACAGACATGCACAGAGGGACGACCTGCCAGGACACGGGGAGGAGACGCTGTCCACACGCCAAGGAGGGAGGCGTCTGAGGAACCAGCCCTGCCGCGCCCTGACCTCGGACGTCCCATCAGCAGGACGGGAGACCATGGGTGTCTGCTGTCCACGCGGCCAGGTCCGTGGTCTTTCGTCGTGGCGGCCACCGGGCCAAGACAGGTGCCGTGTCCGGCCCTGACTCCCTGTGGCAGTAACCCTTGGCCACTCCATGTTCAAACAAAACACGCGTGTGCCGTGCCTTTAAGCCAAGGGCAGCATTGCAGACCTCACAGACCAGGAGTCTGACCAAACCGGAGGGACGCGGCCTCGGCGGACATCCCGGCCAGCGCAGGTCCAGCTGCTCCAAGCGCGGCTCTCACCGCTGTTTCCCGCCAGCGCTGTCCTGGGAAGAGCACAGCCTCATGCTGGCGCCGCGCTGGGACACTCACATGTGTTAACTGAATATGTGACCTTCCGAACACCATCCTCACACTGCAGAAGGGGGGAACAGAGGCACACAGAGAGGTCAGGTCATCTACCCCAGGTCACACAGCAGTCACATGGTAAAGCCGATCTGAGCATCCAGCTCTGCCATCCGTATCCTTAACTGAAGGTGCTCAGTCAGTATTTATTGAAATAAGGACTGAAAAATTGGGCAAAATTACTGCCTGGTTTGTAGAAATCAGAGGCTCCTGTGGAACTGGTTACTTGCATGGCTCGAAACACCCCTGGTGGCCTTTTTGCATCACGTACCGACCGGAGGGGTAGTGAGGAGCGGTGACCCCGGGTCTGCCGGGTGTCTGCACACGCCAGCCTCATCCTCCCGCCACGGGCCTCCCGGGCCATCCCTCAGCCACGCCGGGCTCCATGGCCACTTCCCGCCTGAGGAGGGCTGCAGCCGGTCACCTCCGGCCTGTGGCTATGCCGTGGTGGCTTGGGCTGGGTGGACTGCGGCCTCACATTGGTCTCAGAACCTCCTTCCCGTCCCCGCCAGGCCGAGCCGTCGGTTCCATCCCCCCAACCCCCCGACCTGGGCAATCTCTAAGGCCAGGGAGCTACCCGCGTGGACTGCGCTGGTGTCTAAAGCAAAGTGGCACTAGAGGTTACCCAAGGACAGCGTGCTGGGGTCTCAGAGAGGAGCCCGGAGCTCCCTGGCAACCCCGTCTTCCTGCTCATGTGCACCTGGCCGCCTACAGCCCCCCAAACCCCAGCCGGCCGGCAGCCGCCACGCACTTGCTCATCTGCACAGCACTGCCCCTCCCCCACGCGGCAGTGGCCACCCGACCCACAGGGCTCAGCCCTGTCCGGAAGCTGCATCCTCTGCAGGGAGCCCTCCCACCCACTCTGGCGCCTGCTCCGGGGAGCCCTCCCACCCATTCCGGCACCTCCTCCAGGGAGCCCTCCCACCCAGTGGCCTCCCTTCCTCCTTCATGGGAGGGGCTCTGTCTGACTCAGGCATGTTTCCCTGAATTGCGGGTGACAGCCCTTCATGTGGAAGGAGGAGGAGTGACCCCAGAGGCCTCAGGGGTCCCCCCACCTCTGGGGTCATGGGTCGGTGGCGGGGCCACGCTGAACGGGCTGATCCCTCTTGCTTCGGTCCCCACTCGGACCCAGGACTCTGCCCAGCCATTGCTAACTGAAATGACCATTTCTAGTTGCTGTCGCAGCTCCGAGCAGCCGTTAGAAATGGCCCAGTTGTGCATATCTTGGCCTGAGAATGTTCCACTGGGGGTAGTGCCCCCGCCAGCCACGTTGGGCTCCCCCCAGGTCCGGGATGGGCGCTGGGCCCACGGCATCCATGGGTCGAGGGGGAGGGCCCTGCCTCGGGCAGTCGGGGGCCAGACGGCCGGGCCCTGCAGCCGCAGCTGCCCCGGCACACAAAAGGCCCTTGTTCCCACCCGGCGTGGCTCCCGGCACCCACCGCCCGCCCCATCCGACGAGATGGGGGGTGGGAGCTATTTGTCCGGGGGCTGTACTCGACATTTGCCGTTCACTTGGGAGGAGGCGTCTGGGCAGACAGAGCCCCCCCAGCCTCCCCTCCCAGCCCGGCTCCCGGCAGAGCGCTGAGGAGCAGGCGGCCCTGACACGCCTGTGACCCCCGATGGGCCATGGGTCAGCCACGGCCTCCATTGTTTCATGCTCGGAACGGCCAGGCTGGTCTCAGGAGGGCGGCGGGCAGGGGACGAGGGGCGATGGAGCCGGTCCAAGTGCACACATGCCTGCGCAGGCACAAACACACACACACACACGTGCACAAACACGCTCCAGGAACACGCACGCAGGAATACACGGAAAGATGGAGCCTCTCCGTACAGAGCGGGGAGGGGAGCACAGCGCGTGTCCTAAGGACGTTTGCATACATGAGTACATTCGCACGTGTGCACATGCACATTCACGCGTGTGGCCCGTCTGCGAACTTCCTGGCTCCCCTGCTCTGTCCAATCCGTTGCTGGGTGTCTGTGGGGCTGGGCTGAGCTGTGGGAACTTTGCTCCAAACCGCAATTACGCACTGAGCGCCGGCTGCGTGTTTATCGTGTGCGGGGGCGCGGGAAGGGGCTCCGGTAAACACTGGAGGAGAGTTGCGAAACCGTGTGCGAGCGCAGAGCGGCTGAGCTGTGGCTGGGGGCTGGCGGGGCCGTAGTTTTGCCGTTTGCTGACACCTGCTGGCCCCCCGCCCCGTGCAGCTGTGGTTAAAGGCAGGGAGGGGTGCGTCGTGGATGGGGGCACCTGACCCTCCCTTCCTGCGGGGGACGCTTCCCTGACGTCCACGAGCAGCCCTGGCCCTGCCCTGGCTGAGCCCCCACATCCACCTCTAATCCCCGGACCGACGCCACTAAGGGCCTTGTTTGGAAAGGGGTCTTTGTAGATGGGGTTAAGGGAGGGTCCGAGGGGACTGTCAGGAGGGGGAGGAGGTGGCAGTGGCTTAGGGAGGCGACTGGGGCCACCTCCAGGGTCCACTGCACCCTTCCTGAACTGGCCCCTCGTCCCCGAGACTGTGTGTCGGGAAGAGCTGTCAGGCAAGCGGAGGAGGCAGCGAGAATCAGGCCCCCTCCCGGGTGGGGCAGCGGCTGAGCCGGGGGAGGGCTCGGGGCGGGGGGGCGTCTGCCCAGATGGACGACAGGACGGTGGCTGCAGGCACCGGAGCAGAGCCTGGGAGCGGCCGGAAGCCAGACCGGGCTTGGGAGCAGCACTGGAGAGGGGCTGGCGGAGAGCAAGAGGGCGCCGCGCCGGAGAAGAGCCGGACGTCAGTGCTGGGAAGAGCCGGCGCCCAGCGGGAAAGGGCCGCAGACGTCCTCAGTGAGGACCTGGCCGTGCACGAGCCGCGTGTGCACCACGGAGCCCGGAGAAATCCTTCTGCGCTGGGAGAGCAGGGAGACCTCAGCAGCGCGCAGACAGGCGCGGAGGCTGGAGGACAGACGCCACCAGCAGAGCCTGGTGACAGCGTGTAGCGGACGAGTCTGTGACCAGAGCCAAACTCCGATCCCGTGAGGGCCAGAGGGGACCCGCTGCTCCGCAGTCGTCGCCGCAAGTCTGCAATTGCTACCAAAGTGTTTGATCGCAGATCTCAAAGGGTCCTGCTGTGGCTTTCAACAACTGGAAAACGTGTAAATATTCAGACTTGTCTTGGTCGGTGCTGCTGCCCACGACATTAACACGTGATGCTCGAAAACATGCGTGGAGAAGAACGGGCGGGGCTGCAGCTTTGCACCCGAACTCTGCATTCTGTTATTGGATAACTTGTGTCCTTTCCCTGTGACCCACGTGGCCGTCGGTGCGAGGTCTGGGTGCCACCTCCTTCCTGTTTCGCTTGTCCTGCGAAGAGAAACCCAACGAGCTGATGACCGCGTTCTGAGTGTTTGTGGACTAATCTTACATCTTTATATTTACTGGAGCAATGTTTATTTTCTGCATGCACCGTGATTTCTCCCGGGAGCCATTCCAGCATAAGCTGTGAATGTGTTTTAACAGACATATACGTTTCTATTTTCATAATCCTGTTTTATCATACGCCTGCTTTAAATAATATCCAAGTTAACAAAAGCTGCCACAAAAACCCTCGAGACAGCGTCTGCTTAAAACCTGTGTTGCCGTCTTCTCAAACGATGGTTATAAAAGTTTGCTAGGGCCAGACCCATACGTGGAGAATAATTCGTCACGTTTTATTTTTAAGAGAGGAGTAGCCTTCCAGGCGTTTCAGCAGCACACGGCAGCCCCACGACCGGCGCGTGCGTTAGCGTGTGCGTACTCGAGTGAATCGGAGAACTTTCATGAAGACAATAGGGTGAAACTGGTGCTGACACTGAATTTCTGCCTCAAAATCTGAAATAAAACGAGGGAGAAATTGCCAGCAGATCCAGCGGCTGCAGTCACGACCAGAGCACCTGGTTCCTTCGCGAGCGCGTGGCGGGTGCCTGGCTGTGCCCCGAGTGCTGCGGTAACCGCGGCTCGTGGGCCTGGCGGGGTGGGGGTGGGCAGGGGACTCTTTCTGGATCCTGCCGCAGCTGCCGTTACTTCTCCCAACCCCCGCCCAGGGCGACGGCCGAGGAGGCCAGGTCATAACACGAGAGGCTCAGACCCAGGAAGCTTCGATTTCCCCAGCGAGAAACTTTCTCTCTCTCTCTCTCCCCCTTGCCGTTGTTGAAACGGGAGTTGTGTTTCTATCGCCGCTAAATTATAATTGTTCTTTACTCTGATGAAGCAAATACTTGGCTCCAAACAAATCATGTCCTGTTCTAACCTGGCAGCTTAGGAGGAGGCACCGCCATCTGGACTGTCTCTGCGCAGAGCGTGGGATGGGCCACAGGGTTGAAGGTCACCAGGTGCTGTCCATCTCTTAGGCTGCGCGTCTGGGCTCCCGTGCTGGACGCAAACCTGGGTCCCTGGGCCACTGCGGCCTGGGTGTGCGGCTGCTGAGCCGCTAGCGCAGCTCACCGCGGCTCTCTGCTGTGGAAGACTGGGGGTTTCAGAGTGTTTAATGTCTTCTTGGGATTATAAATATAAATAGATTAAGAAGTGCTGATATTCAGGCCCTCGGAATTTAAGTGTTTTAAATAGAGCGTCCAGATTGTCATGGGTGTGATTTGCCATCTGGTCTACACCACTGTGTATTTTTACTTTGCAAAACAACTCGAGACTTACTCTACGTTGCTTTGTTCGGTGCCTTTTGAATTCCCCAGAAGAGTGGTTTGCAAAGTAAACATTCCAAAAGGAAAAGAAAGTTAGGGTCTTGGGGTGGGGAGACCCTCCCGGGCATCGGGATGGGCCCCGGGGGCATCTCAAGTCCTCGTGAGAGAGGAGAGAAGAGCACAGACGCCCGGAATAGAAACCGTGTGGCCACCAGCCGAGGGACACCCGGCACTGCCAGGAGCTGGAAGGGGCAGGAGGACCGTCCCCTGGAGCCCTGGGAGCCCCGGAGCGAGCGTCCCGCAGGCCTGGCCACACCTGACTCCGGGCTCCTGGCCTCCAGACCTTCGAGCCTCATTCCCACTGCTCTAAGCTGCCCAGTTTGTGGCACTTTGTCACTGCGGCCCCGGGACTCCTGTGCAGCCTCCCACCTCGGCACCAGGACAGCATCTTCTACTCAACTGCTCTGAAACTAAGGGCAGTGGGACCAGGGGCCATTCAGGCGGCCCAGAGAAAAGCTTCTCTGGCTCATTTGCACGAGGACTCGTTGTTGGCAACGAGTGATGGCTTTTGAAATTTCCAAAATATCTGTTTTTCCTGGGCTTCCAGTCCTGTCCACACAGATCAGAAAGTTAGAAACAAAACAAGAGCCACAAAGTGTGAGCTGCCAGGCAGGCCCCGGGGACAGCACGGTCAGGAGCGCCGGGCGGCGCCAGGCTGCCGACTTCTGCGGAAGGTGCTTCCTCCTGACGGGCGGGGCTGGGGACCCAGCTGGGCAAAGGCAGCGCCAGCGTCTGAGTCCTGGACTGGAAACCACGTCTCACGTCCCAGTCGACACGTCCTTAAATGGCAGAGGAGGCAGGATCCCAAAAGAGGGCAGTGACCCGGCTACGGTCAAACAGCTGCCCCAGGACACCCATGGCTTCTCCTCCTCAAGGCCCCCCGGTGGCCAGGATCCCAGACACTCCAGGGGAGGCGGAGGGCCTGTGGGTGATGCCAGCCTGGGGCACCGGCTGGAGGGTCTGTCCTGGTTGGACACGGGACTGGATGCCCTGCCAGACCCCATCCCGGTGGGGGAGACGCTCCAGGGACACACATGTGCACATGCACACACCTGCTCACATGCATGTGCACACACTGGCGTGTAACAACACATGCACACAGTCCTGTGCACACCCTTACATACACAAGGACCCACACACGTGTGCACAAGCACTCAGCATGTCCACGGGCGGAGAGAGGGGGCGGATATTCCAGCCAGGTGACAACACAGACATAGGTGTTCTGAGGGGCGGCGGGCAGGTGGGGTCAGCCAGACGGCTGCCTCCTGAGTCCAGGTGAGGATCCCATGGCCTGGGCCCTTTCTCAGCCGCCCCGTCGCCACGACTTGTGCTTAGCTCTCCCAAAGCCTGCAGAAAGACGGAGACTAAACAACGTCACCCACTTCTCGTTTCCTGGAAACTCCTTTCTGCCAAAATAAATAGATGCCTGTCAGCTGCTTGGTGGCCACAGAAACACAGGTCGGCCCAGAGGCAGAGAGGCTCTCGTTTCTAAGAGGCAAACAAACCCCTGGCAGAGACCCTGGGTAGCTTCTCAGCATAGGCCCAGAGCCCGCTTCTGCCTGGAGAGCAGGTGGGAACTTGCCCCGACCCCCGGAAGCAGGAAGCATCAGGTCACCTGAGAAGTGCCCTTCCTGGGCTGCACGAGCACCCCAAGCGGCTTAGAGTCTCCAGAAAACTCGAGCGAGGGACTTTGCCCCCCGCCCCCCGCCCACCACAGTCCCATTCCATGCTTGGCGTCCAAGTCCCCACCGTCACCTGGACGTGCCAGACCCGGGCTTGCACATCTGGCCCAGGTCCCAAGTGCGTGCAGGGCCCAACCTCCTGGACTCTCCAGCCCAGACCACCTGTGGGGCGCCCGTCCAGATGGGGCCGCACCGCTCGGCTCCGACCATCAGCCCCGCCTTTTCCACTTGATGGCCCCGCATAACCCCCGTGGTGCGGGGAGCGTGTGAGACAGCACAGGGTTTCGGTGCCAACCCTGAGACAGACCGGGCCCTGGGCGGGCAGACGCAACATTATAGCGACTCGCTCCAGGCTGACGCACTGTTGGAAGCAGCCTTAACCAGACTCCCCGTGATTTCTGATGCAACTCCACCACGGACAAGAGTGAGTGAGCAGGGAGAACCGAGGCCGTTCTGAAAATATCTAGAGGCCAGCACGGTGTTGAAGGAGGAGAAGTCAGCGCTGACGTTATCCAGCTTCAAGATCTACGCAAAGCTACAGTCACCACGGCCACGCTGGAGAAAGGACAGACCAATAGGACAGGGAACAGAAAAGAGAGCCCAGAGGTCGAACCCGAGGTGGTTCTGTGTGTCGGCTTGGCTGAGCAGGGATGCCAGGCATCTGGGGTTCTGCGTGTGTTTGCGAGGGTGTCCCTGGAGGAGGCTGGCGTCAGAGTTGGCAATTGCACAGGGACGGTCGGCCCTCGCCGGTGCATGGGCACCCTGCAGCCTGCCGAGGGTCCAAGGAGAACGGAAAGGCGGGGAGGGGAGAACTCCGTCTCTGCTTGAGGTGGCGTCTTGGTCTTCTCCCAGCAGGGACTTGAGCCACCGGGTTCCCTGGTCCTCAGGCTCCGGACTTGAACGGAAACCACGTCACTGGCTCTCCTGGGTCTCCAGGTCGTCGATGGAGATCGAGGGTCTTCTCAGCTTCCGTAATCGCGTGAGCCGATTCCGCATCGCAACCGCAGTCCTTCTCTCTGTGTGCGTGAGTGTGTGAGACCTCTCTACCTGTCTGTCCGTCCATCCTATCGGCTCTGTGTCTCTGGAAGACCCCGGTTTGTGCCGACGCACACAGACGTGTCCGCTTGGTCTTCCACGACAAGCCAGGACAACGGAGGAGAGCAACGATCGTCTTTCCCACAGACGGTGCTGGAACAATGAGCGTCCAAATGCAAACAAACAAACGAACAAATAATCCAGTCGGTCCCACAAACATTGACTCAAAACGGATCACAGACCTACACGTAAGATGCAAAACTGTAAAACTCCTGGGAGACAAAGTCCCCTTCGCCAGCGGTGGGGAGACCAGTTTGGCAGTTTCCTGCAAAACAAAACACACACAGGGAAAAACTACATGACAAGGATTTGGTGATGACTTTAAATACTGCACCGGAGGCGTGGTCTGTGGAGGAAATCGCCGTAAGCTGGACTTCCTTAGAATGAAATCTGCTCTGCGAAATACAACGTCAAGGAAACAAGAGGACAAGCCACAGAAGGGGAGAAAATATTTGCAAAAGACACATCTGATAAATGACTGTTGTCAAAAATATACAAAGAACTCTTAAAATTTAATAAGAAAACAAACAGCCTGATCTAGGAATGGGCAGCAGCTCTGCACAGACACTTCGTGGAGAGGAGCCGCGGGGCAGAGAAGCACGTGGAGCGATGCTCCAGGGGACGCCAGTTGACACAGTAGCGAGACACGGGGACATGTCCATCACCACGGCACAAACCCAAACACTGGCGGCGACAGATGCTGACGGACGTGCCGCGGCGGGACCTCCCTTTCGGCCCTGGCGTGAACGCAGTGCCACGGCCCCTTGGGAGCCGGCATGGCCGTTTCTCGCAGACGAAACCTGCTCCTACTGTGCGGTCCAGCGACCGCGCCCCTTGGCGTTCACCCATGGAGCAGAGCTCATTTACCTCTTTCCATACAACTTGCAGAAAATTTCTTTGCACACAACCACCCGCACGCGGGTGTTCACGGCAGCTTTACTCAATTGCCGAAACTGGGATGCACCCAGGTGTCCTCCAAATGGTGAATGGTGGACATGCTGGTCCGTCCAGACAAGGGAATATTATTCAGAGCTAAAGAGATGAGCTGTCCTCCGTGGAAAGACGTGGAGGAAACGTAAATGCAGGTTACCAGGTGAGAGAAGCCAGTCTGGAAAGGCTGTGCCGTGGGCGTCCCACTGTCTGGCCTTCTCAAGCGGCAGCTATGGCGACATGAGAAGCTCAGCGGTTGCCCAGGCTGAGGAGGGAGGGCGAGTTAGGTGGAACACAGGTCCTTGGGGCGGTGGGACAGCTGTGCGTGACGCCACCATGGCGGATACGTGTCATCATATGTTTGTCCAAACCCTTAGCGCGTACAACACCCAGAGTGAGAACTGTGGCTTCGGTGACGGAGATGTGTCACTGGGCTCACCGAGTGTGCGGAACGTGCCGCTCTGGTGCTGC
The DNA here is from genome assembly GCA_963575035.1 of Avahi laniger. Taxonomy (NCBI): domain Eukaryota; kingdom Metazoa; phylum Chordata; class Mammalia; order Primates; family Indriidae; genus Avahi; species Avahi laniger. The sequence goes on along the minus strand of CAUYSK010006903.1, from coordinate 16,752 downwards.
GGTCGATGTGGGGAGGTTGCGTGTGTGCGCGGTGGAGGGTCTGCGGGAGCTCTGTGCTTTCTGCTTAACTGTGCTGTGAACATAAACTTCCCTAAAAATTAGTCTATCTAAAAAAATAAGTCAGAAGGACAGGTGCCTTAACAGACACCGACATGGGTCAGAAGCTTAGAGTAAATAAAGCAGGATTGGGGTTGCAGGAATAGAGGAATAAATGATCCGCGGAATGGAATCGAGGGGGCAAGAGAAGCTCCGTGCGCCGTGGGAATCCTGCACATCCCACGGTGGGGCCGCAGGTTAGGGGAGCGTGGACGGACTTTCAAGTACATGTGACGTCAGATCCATCCTCACTTCATTCATGAAAACAGCTTTCAAAGACATTAAAAGCCTAAATAGGAAACAAAATCATAAGAATATCAGAAGAGAACACAGAAGACCACAGTTTTGACCTTGGAGCAGAGACAGCTTTTCTAGGCCAAGACACACCGTGCAAGGCGTAGAGGAGCATGAGATAGATCGGATCACCCCAGAAGCTAATGTTCTCTTATGGCGAAAGACCCGTAAACAAGGACAAAAGGTAAGTGACAGGTGGGAGAGCAACAGACACTAAAGAATTTCAACTCAAGGTAGCCAGAGAAAATACCGGCAAATGCGGCCAAGCACGATCACGACGATAGGGTGTGTGGGGACCAAGCTCTTCTGCAGGGCGCGGTGGGACCGGGCAGCTGTCACCAGAGGGACCTGCCTCCCGTCGGGGCCTCTTGCTTTCTCTGTTCCTCAGACCTGGGCCGGCCAACTCTGTCTCTGGCTGGAAACAATTGTAGGCTTTGTAGTCACTCAGCTCCAACCTGCTCTTCCATTGCTGTTTTCTAACCACTAAACACCTGGAAGCCATTCTTAGCTCAGACACAGCCGGCTGGGCCCGGCCCATGGTGGAGTTTGCTGTCCTGCTACGAGAGCTACTCAGAGTTGGTCCCGACCAGCCTGGACACCCTGGCACTGTCGGAAATGCAGATGCCCAGGCCTGGTGCGGACTGGAGCCCAGCATGCCAGGCGCCCTTGGGGACCCTGCCTGGCCTTTGAGAGGCTGCCTTGGAAAAACGGTCACACCTGCGTGCCAGGACCAATGGCCCCGTCCATAATCGGGCTGACTGGTGCCTCCCCAGCGCCCGCCCAGGGCCTGGAACCCCGGGCTCTTGTCGAGGTGCAGATGCCGATGCCCGGGTCTGGGTGGGACCAGGGGACGCTGGCTGCTCGGTGGACCTCACTTTACGGCTGTCGGTGCCTTGACGACTGTCTCACCAGAGTGACATCACCCGCGGCTCCGTGGGCTGTGTGTGCGTGAGTGGGGGGATTGGACTTGGACTCGCTGTCTGTCCCTGTCCCCGACCCCGGCTACCGAGGACACACGTAAGGAGGCCAAGGGACAAAGGGACAAGAAGCAATGCTGGACTCGCACAGCAAGTAGACGCCAGTGTTCGCCTGGACATTCACCGTCTGACTTGCGTGGACTCGTGAGTCCCAGAGGACCAGCCGGGCTCAGCCAGGATCCCTTTCTGCAGCCCTTGCAGAGACCGTCCCTGCACTCGGCCTCCTCGCACGCTGCCCCCCCACCCCTCGCCCCATATGGCCCCAAGGCCCAGACAGCCTCGCGTGTGCCCAGCCCTGGAGAAGTGGCCACAGGGGTGGGAGAAGGCAGAGCGATCTGGACGCCCCGACGCTGGATGAAAGGCCTGGTCTGGCTCGCCAGCCCGGGGTCCAGGGTGCCGGGCAGGGGCCGAGACTGCCACCCCAAGGCCTCATTTCAGCCTGGATGCAGCCGCGGGGCTGGTCCCAGAGGCGGGGCAGCCCCCCAGGCCGGAGGTCGAGGGACTCAGGTCCGATGCACCCTCACTCCTCAAAACTCCAAGCCCCCGCCTCCAGCTCTGGGTTTCCCAGGATGTGCACAGAGTTCCTGCTGCCCCTCTCTGGACCCCTCTAGCCGGGAACCTGGGTCTCACCACCCCGGGCTTCGGGCCCTCGAGAGGGGCTCTTCCTTTCCCAGGATGGTCCATCCTCCAGCCCTGGAGCCCCCTTCCCAGGCCGGGCCTCAGCCCGCTCTGGCCACACCTGTGCTGCCAGGCTAGGTAGGTGGCCGGCTGCCGGGGGTCGGGGAGGGGCTGTCCCTGCTGCCCAGGGCCTCGGCGACTGACACGCTGCCCTCTGCACGGAGGGCCATGACTGGGCGGGAGCCTCTGTCTCCCCGCCCTGGACCCTGCAGAGCCAGGTGTGCAGGGCCAGGACAGGCCCCTCTGCAGTCCCTGCTCAGCCCTTCTCCCACCCCCCATTCTGCCCCCTCTGGCCTCCTCCCCTGCGTCTGGCTGTTCTGCTCGCCGGGTGCTCTGGGAGCCTGGCAGGCCGTGCCCGCAGCCCCTGGAAGAGCTGGGCTGGGCTCCAAGACTGGGGCCCTGTGGGAGGTGGAGGTGCTGCCCCACTGTCCTGCGTGGCCATTTGGACGGGGGTGGCCAGAGGTCCCACACCTGGGCGTGAGGGCAGCTCTCTTTCCTCTGGACAGCAGGGTTTCCGGTGACTCATTTCTGAGTGGAGCCAAGGTCAAAGGGCAGCAGACTCTGGCCCCTCCTCAGGCACAAGGGAGACAGGAAGGGACATCCGGCCCCGAGGGGGAGGGGCCGCCAGAGTCAGGACAGGGGGAGTGTGCATCGGAGTGTGTGCATGCGTGAGTACGAGTGAGTGTGTGCGTATGAGTGTGAGTGAGCATGTGTGTTCGTGTGCATGAGACTGAGTGAAAACAAGTGTGCATGTGTGCGAGTGTGTGAGTGCGTGCGCATGTGTGCATGGGAGTCCGTGTGTGAGTGTGTGTGAGAGTGCGTGTGTGTGTGTGCGTGTGTGTGTGTGAGAGTGCGTGTGTGTGTGCGTGTGTGAGAGTGCGTGTGTATGTGCGTGTGCGTGTGCGTGTGTGAGTGCGTGTGTGTGTGCGTGTGCGTGTGTGAGAGTGCGTGTGTGTGTGTGCGTGTGCGTGTGCGTGTGTGAGAGTGCGTGTGTGCAGTGGGCGGCCCAGGTGACGGGCACTAGGCGGGAGTGAGTGTCAATCCCACTGGTGACCCCACCCCAGGCAGATACAAACACCCAGGGGACGCTCCCTCTGGGGTCGGGGTGAGCTTGGGGCGTTTGTGGAACCGGAGGGAGAGGACGGTGGCGGCTGCTCGAGGGACTGGCGCACGTGCTCCAGCGACACATTTGAAATGTTTCGTCGCTGCACGTCGTGTGATTGGCGTACGATCCTCTGTGTCTGCACGTGAGCCAGCATCCTGGAGTGCGCAGGCCTCGCCCACGGCCAGCGAGACGTGGCAGGAAAGGCTGAGTCTGGTCTGTTCCCAGGTGGGCAGTTCCTGGCCCAGGGCTCAGCGCCAGGACGACAGCCGGTGTCTGCACCTGCCAGCGTGGCCACGGGGCTTCCTCCCCTGCCCTCCCCGCGGCCTGGGAGACCCCAAACCGGGCGGGTTGGCAGGAGGGAAGCCAGTCTGCGTGTGGGTCTGGCCAGTTCCTGCTTTGGCAGCCCTGGCACCCTCCTCGGGACCCTGGCGCCAGCCTGTCCACAGGCGAAGCCGGGAGGCTATTCCCGGAGCCTGTGCCGAGTCCCGGGGGCACTTAAAAGGCTCTGTGCTGCCCAAGGTGCCCTCTGGGCGCCAGGCTCTGCCAGCCACTGCCATGCAGGATGGGGCTGCAGAGGCCTGGGGCTGCTTTCTGCCTGCTTCTACCCGGGGCCCCTGTTCCCTCCTGTTTCCAAGGAATCTGTCCCTAGGGTTGGAGGAATTTGACCCACACCTTGGCTGGGGGTTGCGGAGAGTGGAGGGGAGAGCTCCCGGCACGGAGCCGGCCTTCCGCATCCTCACGTGACCAGGCGCCGGTCCGCTGAGTCACGCCGTGGGAGCCAGCGGTGGGGCTTATTTTTAGATATTCTGGCCCAACACCTGGGTTGGGCCCAAATAATACATGTATTTTAGTGGTTCAAAAACATAACTTCGCGGCGAGTCATTCAATGGAGAGAAAATGTGTCAGTGAGCCCAGCGAGAGGACCCGAGACTGACGCTCTGCTCACCACCCAGGCCGGGGGACCCAACTCTGCCCAGCTGTGTGGCCACCCTGATTTTGCTTTTCCTTCCAAAGGACCTTGGGGTCGTGAGCACACCTGGAAATGGGAGCCCAGGACCAGGCTTTAACTGTCTCTCCCCCAGGACTGCAGGGACGGCGTTGGGCACCTGCAGGCACTCTGACCCGCAGTGCGTTTAATGAGAAACCCAAGGAAGAACAAACCCGCCAGCAAGTGCATGGAGCAGGCGGTCCCTGCTCCCTGCCAGGTGCCAGGGGGTGCCCCTGCCCGGTGCTGTCATGCGGTGCTGTGGGGAGGTCACCGCACTCACTGCCTGGTGTGCGCCGCGCCAGGTGGCCCCTCTCCAGGGCTGGGTCCTCTCCTGAAGCAACTGTCGCATGTCCCTGGCGGCGAGTGTGGCGGGCGGGGCCAGGCCTTGGCTGGCGCCTCCTGAGTTTCCCAGAGATCGAGATCGGAGGAGGGAGGCACCGGCAGAACCAGGAGGCCCCTGAGCTCGTCAGGCGCGAGGCTCTGGCCCCCCCTCACCTCTGGTTTGGGTCCCTGCTCCTGGGGGCCCTGGTCCGCCATTGTCACCGCCAGGAGATCACTGCAGGCGCAGTGTCCCAGGCCCCACCACGCGGCTTCAGTCGCCTGGGAAACCTCCCCAGACGGCCCCAGGGTGGGCCTGTTGCCACCCCCATGTGAGTCCTCTTCCGGGCAGCAGCTTGGGCTCTCTGGGGACACGTTCAGCGCGGGTCCTGCGGGAATGATGACTCCTCCATACGCACTCCCTGGGGTCCCCTCTCTGTCCTCATTTCAGGTCCCACTTGGTGGCTCCTCCTCCCATAGTCCCCACTCCGTTCCCTGGCAGCCCCTTCAGTGCACCAGCCCTCCCCTCCCGCAGCCTCTGCTCCGGCCCCCCTGCCGGGCATGCTCTCCCTGCAGGCACCTGCTGGGCTCCCTCCTGCTCCACTGCCTCCTTGTCCAGGAGCGCCGACCATCCACACAGAGTCCCACCCAGCCCGTGGGCCCCCAGGAGACCCCGCCCCACACCAACACCTCAGGCTGTGCCCTCTGCGGACGGCAGACACTGACCTCACTCCCCAGAGGACCAGAACCCATGCCGACTGCTTGGGGCCGGGCCCCTGGGTGTCTGGCACCCCAAATTCCCACCAGGGGTGCAGAGACCCACCCTCTGCCTTTTCACAATTCAGACAGCCCCGGAAGCTGGGACCTCCTCACACCCGTCCCTGTCCCCTCCTCAGCCCACAGCCCTGCCTGCCCTGTCACTGTCACCCTGCTTGATAAATGCTCTTAAGGGTATCGGACGTGGGGCCCAGTGAACCGAGGAAGGGAAAATGACGGAGACTTTACCGTGGAGACACCGCCTTACCCAAGCCACTGAGGCGGAGTCACCTGGGGCAGGGAGGATGCTCCACACCTCCGGCCCAACCTCGGGAAAACATCACACAATCCGAAATAGAAGGACGTGTCACAAGGCACCGGCCAGCGCTCCCCAGAAGTGCCCACGTCCCAGAAGGCACAGGAGACGCCACCGACCCAACCCGAGGAGCCCGTGGCCACGAGGGCAGCGTGGGGCCTGCCACAGGCCGGGCCACCACGGGAGAGTCTGTGGTTTACCTAAGAGCAGCGTGCCAACGACGGTCCGCGGTTTGGACGGCTGTGCGGCGGTTACATGGGACGTCACTGTCAGGAGACGCGAGTGCGGCTGCACAGCTCTCGGAAGTCTACAGTCATTCCAAGACAAAAAGTTTTCAAAAGTAATTCTAATGACATGTATTTAGGGAAACGGTCTCTTTTCCTCAGGAGTTAGCTTAGTTTTGCTCACAAACAGCGACTCTGACGTGGAAACCGGCGCTCGCCTGAGCACAGCGGCGAATTAAAACAGATGCAAGAGGCCTCGTCATTCAAAGAGCTGCAAGCCGCAGCTTGGCCAGTCATTCCGGAAACATCTCCTCCCTGCATTTCCTAACAAGGAGGTGATTATTCTTTCTCCGCTGAAAAGGGACCAGGTCGCGCAGCAACCTGTCCCCTCTAATGTCAGGAATGGCCGTCCAGGAGGAAACGCCCCCGCCGGTTCTACGCGTTACCACGAATCCTCGGTGTCCAGGTTATTGGGCCTGGACCAGGCGGGGCCGGCATGCGCACAGGCTGAGCTGGTAGGACAGGAACCGGACTCGAGGGGCTCTGGCCTGCAGGACCGGGCACGCGGCAGGCAGGGCGCTGCGGGGGGCCTGGGACAACGGGCATTTCTCCTGTGCAGCCACGCGTGGCGTCCCTGCCAAGCGGCCTCTGGGCCTGGAGCTCCGGCCGGTCTGGGCTGGGGGACGGGGGAACCCTGGGCCCACAGGGTGGGGGAGGTCCTGGGGAGGCCGGCACAGCACGGCCTGGAGCGGCCGCCATCCCAGCCGTGCGCAAGCCCTCGGTGCCGAGCTGAGTCTCTCTGTCTGTGCAGTGGAGGCGCTGACGCTCCACGAGGGGACGGGTGTAGAGCCTGGATGTCTCAGGCACCGCGGGCTCATTGCAGGGGCTCGGCTGTGCCAGTGTCGTCCCTCAGCCCTCTGCAGGCCCTGACTGCAGTGCCAGCCGTGGCCCTCAGGGGTTCACCGGCCCCACATCCCAGGCACCTGCCCCGGCAGGGCCCGAGTGTCCAGGGCCACTGGCACAGGGCAGCTGTAGGCAGCCTGCAGGAGGCCACGTGGAGACGTGAAATGGGACAACCGCCCGGCCCGAACACAGGGACCCTTGACATCGAGGATCGTGGTAACGCGTAGAACTGGCGGGGCGTTTCCTCCTGGACGGTCATTCCTGACGTTAGAGGGGACAGGTTGCTGCGGGACCTGGAGATGGAGTGTTCTCCCCATGTCCTGACAGGGTCATCCCTCTGTGGGCGTCTGTGTCCTCAGCTCCTCTTCCTACAGGGACACCAGTCAGACTGGATCAGGGCCCACCCTGGAGACCTCAGTTTACCTTAATCACCTCTGTAGAGACTCTGTCTCCAAATACAGTCACATTTTCAGGTCCTGGGGGGGTCAAGGCTTCAGCACAGAGATCTGGGGACACTCGCCTGGCCCGAGCCCTTAGGTGCCACGCACCGCCCTGCACACACCTGCCCTGTCTGCTTGCACGTTGGCGCGAGGCTTCCCTCTGCAGAGACGGTTGCGTTCCCAGGAGCACCGGGGCTGGGAAAGGGCCAGATGCAAACAAGATGTCACCTCAGACTTTCGTAGTTGTGTTGGAAAGAAATAAGTCTCCTGAAAAGAATGTCTTTCCCTTTTTTGTTTTGGAGACAGAGACTTGCTCTGTCACCCGAGCTGGAGTGCAGAGGCGTCATCATAGCTCATGGCAGCCTCCAAGTCCTGAGCTCAAGCGATCCTCTTGCCTTGGCCTCTCAGAGTGCTGGGATTATAGGCGTCATCCACTGTGCCCGGCCAAGAATGTCTGTCTTTATTCTGATTTTTATTATGGATATATTTTGCATGACTCTTGATCTTGAAAAATGTGACATGAAAATATCACTTATGTGATGAGTGAGCTTTTGACACCCTCCCACTCCGTACTTAAATTTTGTCCCCGAGATACTGTAGAGACTGACAACCACCCCGAGCGGAACAGAAGCCTGTTCCCTGCCAACCCGGTGAACGTGAGAAGTGTCCTCACGTGTGCTGGTTTCTGTCCCCACCGCGCTGGGCCTTCAGTGACGGCAGTCCCTCCTTCCACGCACCGGACACTGCGGGGGGAGCTCCCTGGGCGGGTGCTGCCCGCCCTCCTGTCTGTGCAATTCCAGGCACGCCGGGCAGGGCCGGGACCCAGGCGGCGGGGACAGAGGAAGCAGCTCTGAGCAGACTGTTGGGGGACCACGCGCGCCACCTGTCCCTGTCATCTCCCGGCCATTTGCTCACGTGCGGATCAGCTGTGTGGGGGCTGCACCAGGCCACGGGCCGACCGTCGAGACTCTAAGGCCACCAGGCGACCTCCCGCCCCCTTGGCCTGCCCTGACCCTGGTGACCACTGAAGTTCCACACCCCCTGCAGCCCGGTCTGCTCCCCGGCCAACTGCTGACTTTTACCTGGAGTTGGGGGACCCCGAGATCGTCCCCTCCCCCCATCGCCGGGCACACAGAGTCGCTCCATCCCTGAACACACGGGCTCGAGCCCATCTCACCTTCGCCTCGGCTGTTCCCCCGCCTGTGATGCTGTTCCAGGCACCAGGTCCTCCCCTCCCGCCGGGCTTTGTGCCCAGGGCGGCCCCTGTGTCCACCGCTCCAAGTTCCCACCCAGCTCCCTGCTGCATTTGCTCCCTTCCTGGGACGTGCGTCTCTACGGCAGCAGGTGCTGCCTGCGGAGCAGGGCCTGGCACGGAGGTTCAGAGAGTCCTGACGTCGGGAGGAACGAGCGAGGAGGTGCCGGGCGAGGGCTGTGTTTTCACGAGACAGCGTGTAGTGCACCGTCTTCTCCACCAGGAAGTCCCTCGTCTGGGTCCCTCGGAAACCACGAGCGGCGGGGAGGACGCCGTGGTGTCGGATGCTCAGCACGGCTGTGCGCCGGGCGGTCTGGCCCTGGCGGTGTCTGCAGCGCCACCCGCTCCTCTGGCCCCTCCCGGCGCAGAGCAGTGTCCGCCCCCCTCACATATCCGGTCGTGGTCTCAGGTTTCCAGGCTTCTTGACTCACATTTAGGAATTTACACTTTCCAAGAAAGTCGCGCCCGGGCACCGGTCCTCCCTCGGCGCCTGCAGGTCGGTGCTGCATGGCGTCGCCTCGCCGCGGCGCTGGCTTGGGAGCTGCGGGGCGTGGACCAAACCCCCACTGTCGGTTTCTGCGTCGCAACTACCCCGCTCTCCTTCAGTGCCTCTGTCTGTCTTTGGGTTCATTTTATTGTTTTCCCTAAATCTTTAAATTCCAAGTCTGGTTTATCTCACGTCTTCTTTGTGATCATCTCTGTCTGTGGCCGATCACAGCTGCCGCCGCCCAAACTCCGGCCCAAACGACCCTCCCGCCTCGGCCTCCCGAGGTGCTGGGGCCACAGGCTCTGCCACCGCACCTGGCTGTTTATTTCACGTCAGTCCTTCTTGGTTTCTAATAAAACGTGTCTAATCCTGCCGGGGTTTGCTCTGCCCGCGTCCCGCGGTGCTGCCGGGTCAAGAGTCCGCTGGGGAGCGTGGGAGGCCCTGGCTCTGCCCGTCCCTGCTGGCAGCCCGACCACCGTGCTCCCGCCACGGCGAGGCCCCTGGGGCTCCTCCAGCCCCGCCTTGCTGTAGTGGCATTTTGGGTATCACCCTGGGTGTCCGTCGCCAACCCTGAGACTTGGCTGGTGGCCTGGCCTCTCCAGGCCAGCTCTGTCGTGTTCTGTTCTGGGCCCTGCGTCTCCCGTTGCTTGGAGTCGCTCACGTGTGATGATGTCTTCCCTTGGCCAGTCTGCCGTCTGTCTGGCACAACACGGGGTTTCATACTCCAATCGCTTCCTGTTGGAGCTCTCTTGTGAGGGGACGGAACGGAAATCCGGCTGGAGGGGCAGCGTTAGGGCCCCTGCCGCACCTGGAGGCCAGCGCTCGTCCACCTCCGCCCACAGGCCCTGCCCTGCCCAGCGGCGCCCGCTCCAGCCCACTGTCCCAGGTCTGTGGGGCCTCGGTCTCCCCCGGGGACCGATGCTGGTCCCGTCCTGCTGCCTCCATACCCAGGACAGCAAACCACGAGCACCAAGGGTCCCTCCCGCCCTCTGTGGCAGAGGGCAGCGACTGGGGCTGGTGACGTCAGGGTGCGGGGCCACCCCAAGCCGGAGGGTGAGGGTTACGGGACAGAGACGAGAGGTCTGTGGGGTGGCTGGGGCAGGGCGTGGCCTGCGGGTGAGGATGCACCACCCACAGCAGCCCGGGGGGCCGCAGGAGCCCGTGTGCAGGACCCCAGGACCAGCGAGAACCAGACAGGCAAACAGAACAGCGCGGGAACAGGCGTCCACCCCGCCCACGGTGGGGAACACACGTAGGGCTCTTTACGTGTTGGAACGTTAATTGGATGTCAATTTGCAGAGCCGAGACTGGCGACAACCCCAGTGTCAGTGAGCCGATGTTGGCTCGTCCAGACAGCGGAATATCACGCAGCTGTTACAGAGGTCTGGGTGGAAGGAAACCTCATCTGGAGGGGCTGGGCGCACCTGGGTGAGCCGAGAGGATGAGCAGGTTTCCTCGGAGCCACAGCCCCAGGGAGGCCAGAAGGCAGACGAGGGGGCCCCCGGCTGTCCCCCAAGCCCACTCCTGGCTCAGCGCGCCCTGGCACAGGTTTCCTGATCCTGCCACACGGGGACAACGGTGGCCTCTGGTGGCCGGCCTGCCTTCTGGCCAGACAGCGAGGGAGACGGAGGAAGCCGGGGGCGGCAGCTTGCTCTGGGCATCGTGCACGCTGCAACTCGGTTACAGCGCAGAAGTGAACGCGAGCAAGAGCAGACGGAGGCGAAGTTAAACAAACCGACCCAGTTCTGTGTCACATCCGTGGCTTCACCACACGGAGAATGATCCCAGCCGAGCTTTAGACACAGCCGATCACACAGCCCAGCGGGGTGAGTCCCGGGGCAGCAGGAACACGCAGAGACTCTGGACTGCCCTCGGTGACCAGGCTGCTGGTAATGGCGTCGGGATTGTTTTAAACCAGAGTATACACAGCTCAGATAAAGCAAATCGGGATAAAAGTAAAATGTTATGTTAATATTATATGAACAATGTTAAATACTATGTTACTGTTATGTTAAAATATTAATAAAAATGATTTTCAGGATTAGAGAAAAAGAGATACAAATATAAAACCAAGTTTAAGAAACTCTTATGATTGAGCTGGAGATTCAGTGTAAGTTCTCAAACTCACGCTGCGTTTTACTTTTCCATGAAATGAGCCTTGCCCTGCGCTGCCACTCGAGGCTGCCTAGAAGCAGAGACAGTTCTTCCCACTGGCAGAACCAGCGCCCTGGGAGAAGCCACTGGTCCCGGGGCTGCGCCAGAGGTCAAGCTCCCATCTGCACGGGCGGGCACGGATGGACGGGCCCGCCTGGCGCCCTGTCCCAGGACAAGCTGGACAGGACCCCCGGGCCAGAGTTGGGGCACCGTGGGCGTCGGAGATACTGACAACAGCCGGGGTTAGAGGACTTCGGATGCGTTAAAGCTCTGAGGACTCATAAAAGTACTTTAAAAAGCACCCATCCCTTCCGGAAGCCGTTAGGGCAGCAGGTTGTGGTTCTGAAAACTGGCCCTGCCTTTCCTACACGGTGTTTCTCGCCGTGACGGAGCAGCTCGCGGGGAAAGTTCCAGTGAGGCGACGCAGGAAGCAACGTGGGATCACACACTCGCTGTGTTGCAGCCTTTGGGAAACGATGGGGTGGGCGGGGGCGGGGGGCACGTGCTGAGCGGGGTCGGGGTTGGGAAAACCACGTGGACCAGGCTGACCACCCCACATGGGAGGCACCGGGCGCCTCCTGCCTCCCTCTGAGACGCAGCGGGTGGGAGCCAGCCCTCCGGTGCCCCCGACTGGTCAGGCCCAGCCCCGAGCCCCGATCTTCAGGAAATGCAGAGATGGAGGAATTTGCCAGGCAAGGTCAGGTAGACGTCGTCACCAGACCCAGAATGGGTATTCTACGGGACAAACTGTCCTGGTCGCCTGCCAAATAGGTGCCCGGGACATGCGAGGAGGGAGGTGGCCGGTCGGTTCGAGGAGACTTCTCAGTGCCAGGTGGCGAGGGAGATTTGCTCAGACCCAGAGCCAAGGAAACAACTGCAAAGGCCGTTTTGAAACAGTCTGAGAAGCACACGCAGCATGAACCTTTGCGAGTCAGCTGTGACAATTCCGCAGTGACTGTGCTTTCTGGACAGGACGGCCTCCGCCTGTCGGAGGCAGCAGATGTGAGAGCCACACGGCTGGGCCTGGCGCCCGCTCCGTGGAAGCAAGATTCTTCCTACAGCCTCACTACCCCGCAAACTAATGAGCAGGCCATTCCCAGGAAGCATGTTTTATGTAACTGCTGGTAATGAGATTGGAGCCATGTGTGTGCGTGTGTGCATGTGCGTGTGTGTGCGCATGACTCCGGAGGTTTCAGGCTGCCAGGACGCATCATCTTCTCTAATGAGCCTCATGGGAACCCTGCCCTGCAGGGGAAGGAACGGGGACAGCCGCTCCGTCTCTGCTCATCTCTGCAGCCTTCACGCGAGCAGCTGCTGAATCTAAAATGTATATGCACATGTGCACACGCATGCACACACACATGCCACACGTGTGTGCATGTGCATTCACGCCAACACATACATGCACAGACACACATTCTTGTGCTACACATGTATGTCCATGCATGCATTCACACATGCACACGTGTATATGTGCACGTGCATTCATGCAAACACGTACATGCACACATTCTTGTGCCACACATGTATATCTGTGCATGCACTCACACATGCATGTAACACACATGTGTCTATGAACACACACCACATCACATCACACATACGCACACAGACATATATCCCACAGCATACTACATACACATGCACGTGTGTGTACCAACACACTCCCATCACATAATGCACATGCGCACATGCCTCGCAATACATAGAACACATGTCAGACAATACACTACATATATGTGTACGTGTATAACACCACACGTGAGTACATGTACATCGTGCCACATGTGTGTGCTTGTGTGTGCATCACATATCACACGTGTATGTGCACATGTATCCCTACACACGCCATATACATGCATATACAGAAGTGCATCATACACATACCACACACGTGCATGCAAATGTGCATCTTATATGCACATACCACATATGTGTCCATAGGCACATGCACTCACGTACATCATATACGTGTACACATGCACACAATTTATACACACCACACACATGTACCTGCACTTACATATATGTATGCCATAGAGCCACGTGGGAAAATGGATGAGAAGCACCATTGCCATGAGAAGCTTGGTGGTCAAGACGTGCACCGAGGCGGGAGCGAGGGAGACGGCATGTTCCAAGCCCCCACCCAGCAGGCTCCGGAGCCCAGGACTGCCAGGCGGCCTCAGCTCTGCCCCTCCCCCCGCAGGCCCCCGGTTGATCCGGCCCACGGCTGCTGAGGAGAGAGGGGTCTGGGCAGGGCATGCACGGACCACCCTTCCTGCAGGGGCTGGAGGGCTCATCTGCCCCTCCCAGGACCACTTCCTTCCTCCCACACTGATGACCCCGGGCCCATCCCTGGAACATCTGACCAGCATGGCCGTGGCTGGGCCTCCTCTTTCCATGCTGAGGGCTGCACGCCCCGGTGGTCTGCTCACCCCACCTGGGACCCACTTCCTGCTGGTGCAGGGCTCGCCTGGGCTGAGGCCAGCTGGCTGGTCTGGGGCTGCCCCTGGCCACTGGTCAGCTGCACGGCCAGCAGCCTGCACAGAAATTGTGCCAAGGCCAAGAGCCACCTGCCTCCAGCTTGGCCACCAGTGTGCTGGGAGCTGCGTGGGCCTCCACAGGCCATGGACACTTGGGGGACGCTAAGGGGACGCTAAGGGTCTCTTGGGAGACTAAGCAAACGGAGTTTGTGGAGGACACCCACAGTGAAACCCAGAAATCCAGGGCACACACACAAGGGTCCTCGTTGGGGGAGAAGGCCAGCCACCCTGCCCGGGCAGGACTGGACAGCTGTCTGACCCAGCACCCGGGACCCTCTCGGAGACCTGGGCACTGAGCCCCGAGGGCACCACCAGTGGCTCTGGGCTCTCCCCGCCAGCCCCTCCCCAGCCGCCTCCTGCTCTCTCCTGGGTGCCCAGGGCCCGTCCTTGCCCAGGGTCACCTCTGCCCGAGCACACAGCCCTCACTCCCACCTCCCACGGACAGCTGGAGGATCTTCGAGGGTGACCCTTGGCTGGGGGCTGGACACAGGCTCTCACGCAGGACGGCGCCATGCGGAGGTAGTTGGGACGACATTTCCGCACACCAAGGAACCATGGCGGCTGCAGACCACCAGGAGCTGGGCAAGGCCTGGGACAGAGCCCCCCCACTTCATGGCCTCAGAGGGGACCATCCCTGTGGCCCCAAACTCAGGTTTCCGGTCTCCAGGACCGGGAGTCTGTGAACTTCATCAAGCTGCCCAGTCTGTGCTGCTTTGTTCTGGCGGCCTGGCCGACGGCCACATCCGCGCACACAGGCACGTGTGGGCACACGCAAGCTCACGTGGTCAGCAGCAGCCGCTGTAAAGCCCAGCAGGGTGGGGCTCGGGCCTGGCTGCGCCACGCTCGGATTGGCTGACCTAGAGCAGGTCACTGAGACGAGCCTCGGTGTCCCACGGAAAAGTGGGGATGGGAACGAAGAGTCTCTTCCTCTCAGGGCTGTGTCCTGAGCCCGGCAAGCGGTGCCGGCCCACCGTGTGCTGGCCCACGGGCTTCCCGTGTGCGCTTCACGTCTTTCAAAAGGCCTCAACTGCTTGGAAACTAAACAACACACTTCCAAATAACGTGTGGATCAAAGAAGTCACAAAGAAAATTAGAAAATATTTTGAACTGAAGGAAATGAAACTACAAATTGTGAAAATGTGTGGGATGCAGGCAAAGGGATGCTTAGAGAGAAATTGTAGCTTTAAATGTTTATGTTGGAAACAAAAAGGTTTAATATTGGTAATAAAGTTTCCAACATAGGAGCTAGAAGGAGATAAACAAATTAATTCCAAACAGAAATTACTGAAATACAAAACAAATCATTTTAAAAATTAACAAACTCAAAACTGATTTTTTAAATTGTAAAAATTGATAACTCTCCAGCAAGATCGATAAGGAAAAAAGAGAGAAGACACAAAGTGCCAATGTCAAGTCCAAAAGGAGGTCGTCGACACAGAGCACTGGGACGATAAAAGGGTAATAATACAATGTCGCATAAAAGGGTAATAATACAATGTCGCAACAACGTCGTGTCACTAAATTCAACAATGCAGGTGACACAGATTCCTGAAAAGCACAACTTACCAAACCAGCATGAGATGAAATGGAAAATTTGAATGGCCCTGTCTGTTTTTTTGGATTAAATTCATCATCAAAACTCTTTCCACAAAGAAAACTCCACGCCCCAGTGGTTTGGTGAGTTTTATCAAGCTTCCAGGGAAGAAATGAAACCAATCTCACACAATCTCGTTCAGAAAACAGAATGGGGGAGAACGGCTGTCCCTCCCCTGCCCCCGGCGCCTCAGATGTGACTATTTGAAGATGAGTCTTCAAAGAGATAAATAAGTTAAAATGAGGTCACCAGGGTGGCCCCGATCCAGTCTGACTGGCGTCCTCATAAGAAGAGCTGAGGACACAGACACGCCCAGAGGGACGACCCGTGGGCACACGGGGGAAGACGCTGTCTACACCGCGAGGAGACGCTGTCTACACACCTGGGGGGAACCAGCCCTGTCCAGACCTTGATCTCCACTTCCCGGCTCTGCACCTGTGAGTTGGTAAATGCGTTTTGCGCAGGTCTGTGGGGCGTGGCCGCGGCAGCCCAGCAGATTAAATAAATTCCCAACTTGTCTTATCAGGCAATGGCTCTGTGACCACACCCGACAACGATGTCACAAGAAAAGAAAGAGAGTAACAACCTACCCAAACATAGACACAAAATATTCGACAAAATGTAGCAAATCACCGCCAGCAACTATGAAAAGGAAAAACCACACACTGCGAGGAACTGGCTTAGCGCGGGAATGCAAGATGCATTTAACATCTGAAAGGGAACCGGCGTCACTGACCACAGCAGTGGACTGGAGGAATAAAACATCATTCTCATAAACGCATTAAGATCAATCGACAAACATTCAGCACCATTATCATAGATAAAAATTCGAAACGGGCTAAGAATAAAACGGAACTTTCTGGATATGATGTGGGCCACCTGTGGAAAACCTACCGCCAAAATCAGATTCGAAGGTGACACGCTGAGTGTTTTGTCCTCAGTGTGGCGAGGCCGCCCGTCCTACCACCTGCGCTGAGATCGCGGGACAGAGAGGAGAGGCGGGGGGGGCGGTTCGGAGAGCGCCCGGTACCAGGGCACAGCCCTTCCCCAAGCCGCCCTCTGTGCCCGGCCCGGCTTGCGGGGTATGGCCGACCCGACCTCGGTTCTGCTCTGCCCCCGGCTCCCTCTCCGGCTGCCAAGGTCCGAGGGACAAGGTAGTCCAGGCAGATGTTCTGGGTGCAGGAGATTGTGGTCAATGTGACGATTAAACCCCGGATGGGGTCCTGGGTCGTGCCCTTGAGTGGGAAGGAAAATCGAGACAATTGATGTTTGAAAACGTTAGGTCCACGAGGTGTTGGCGCATCATCGGGTCACTGCGGGGAGGGTGTGGAGAGAAAGCCCAGCTCCTGGAAGTGAAGCACGTGGGTGCAGATGGACGTGGGGGCTCGTCTGTGGGGGCTCCAAGACTGACACCCCCAAATGTGGCACTTTTCACGCGGACAGGTCTCCCTGACTGTCCCCTGCCCCCCACCTCCCCCAGCCCAAAGGAAGCTGTCCCTGAAGCTCCCTTATCTGCCTGGAGTCCTGACCCGCCAAAGAAGAAAACAATGACCCCGGGTCCCCTCCCTGAGCTTTCATTAACTGAACTCGTATCTCGTAAGGAAGACTGGCGTCTGTCACCACACCC